>JACXGI010002879.1:0-44037 GCA_016801175.1 Esox masquinongy
AACCCATCAGGTATGCCCTTGTCCATTCTTTGCGGTTTGGATTAAAAATGTCTGCACTCTTTAGATCATTATGGCTTCTTAAAAGCTTGTCTTCCTAGATATTTCATATAATGTACTTTTCTTTACTGAGGAACATTGTTTCAATACTTTCCGAAGGCACTGTATACCATATTATTATCCTACAACAATCAATTTAGTAGGTCAGGTAACATTTAAATAAATTAATAATTACTTACATAATTATGCATTTTATATTGAATTTCCATGGAACTTGGGGCAAATGCCATTGACTTATTCTGCCATTTTAGAGATAAAAAAACTGAAATAGAAAATGTATTTTCATGCCATAGTAATGACCAGAGAAGTGGACTAGAGTCCCATGACTTGGACTCGAGTAGACCTACGACTAAAGTCGCATATTTTGTGACTTGAGACTTGACTTGGTAAAAAGAGAAAACACTTGCAACTCGACTTCGACTTGATGCCTATGACTAAACAATGACTTAACAATGTATCAGTAAGAGGTCAGATGCTCTAACCACTAGTCTACACTGCCACCCTAGGCTATCCTGCCATCCATCTAAAGGATTTACATACAGGATTGCATGAAGTAAAAGATAAAAATCCTAAAACCTCTTTACAACTGTATACCCTAGGTCTACACAATAGCACTGTAATCCCTTATTAACATTTAATAGTATGATATGGCTTATGGCCATACAAATGTAACAAATATAAAGGTGAGAAAAATAAAATTATAAAAAAAGTCTATAAAGTTTTCCCTCTTGTAATGTCAAGAGAGGTATCCGTTTATAGAATAAATTTTATTTATATGGCTTAAAGCCAACTGGCACAAGAGCAGATGATTAACTGGCTTTGGATTGAATTGTGCTGTATGCGGTAAAGGGGTGTGTTTCTTATGACACATTGGCATTTTCTCATTCATGAAAAGTTCATCATAAATTCTCTCAACTTCATCCTATATCCTCTGTGACCCAATCAAACTGATAAGGGATTGAGTTCTTGAAGACATGTTGATTTGTTAGTAGACTAGTGGAAGAGTGTACTTGCCGCCCCCGATAACTGAAGGTCCTCCACATTTATTATGAACCAAGACAATACAGTAACCAAGGTAGCCCACAAAAAAAATGTTATGATTCTTTTCAGGTTGGAACATATCACAGGCTCTTTCCGGTCAGTAAGAACATGTGTGGTCCTGGCATGAGGATCCTGTCTAATTCAGTTGGTCAGCATAGCAACACACAACACCAAGGCTATGGGTTCCATTCAAACTAAAAATATATGCACTCACTACTATAGGTTGCTCTTCGTAGGAGGGTCTGCTAAATTACTTGGACCTTGTCTGGAATGTTGTTTTTTGTCATACTCTGACAAAGGTTTAGGTACTGCTGTAGGGTCTCCTTGGTTAGGGACAGGAGCACCAGATCTGGGGAATTGTCAGAGATGAAGATGATGTTGAAAAGAAAAAAAAAAATAGGTCTGAATTTGTGGTCTGAAATTGCATTATTTGGGTCTGTATATGACAGCACCACAGGCCTTTTTGGGTTGAATGGTTTGTATTATGCCCTGTGGTTTGTTCAATGTCATTGGACAATCCAGTGAGTTCTGGTAGTCCTTATAGCTGTTCTTTTTAAATAAAAAAACATGTATTATGCTCCTGGTTTTCATGTGAGCTGGAAAAAGATTATACATGTTTTTTCCTTACATTTCCATTATAGATTGTTATCTCTTTGTGTTTTTTAGTCTTTCTTAAATTTACCAGACGTTTTTTCTATTGATTTTACAATCACGTTTAGTTGTTTTCTGGCTTGCGTTCTGTTTTAAGAAAGTGTGCTACGTTTGGTTTATCAAAATGTGTTACACAACTAATGTGTTTTGATTACATACGAACAGTATTTTGGGCTCTTCCGTAAACCTAATTTTGTTGATGACTTGCTGAAGACCGAAAGGGCCGGAGTCTCCAATCATAATCGCATTTTTTATTTTTGTGCGTTCACTTTAGTGCATGCTCATGCGTCTCCGTTCGCCTAAAATATATTGCGGATATCGGCTCCCAACAGTAGACCAGGAACCATGAACATAATTGCAAGTCTCTAATGCGCTCCCCACAATGTATTGCTTTTGCAGTGAGAATAGCTATTGTTAATTAATTTGTAAATTATCTGCAGAAAATCGTTGCTATCGCAATTCGATTTCCGAAATCCACTAAAAATAGCCATCCAAAAAGTGCTGATTCGTTCGTGAATGACCTATCCCAACTCTGCTCGCATCTTCTCGATTACATTGACCTTTTCAAAAGTAGTCCAGTGAGGACCAGTGGTGAGTACGGAGAGTAGGCAGGGTTAGGATATTGGTTTTAGAATACTTTACGATATGATTAAATGACAGTCGGTGATGTTTGGTCACACTCTGCCACCTAGTGTACACATGAGAGAATTAAGACGTGACCCGCTCCTGTCAACAATAAATAGGCTGTCAAAGCAAAACGTGTCAGTTTTCATGAATGCTATTTGTGTGCAAGGTCAGCCCACTTGAAAATATGCCGGTGCATTGAGAGACACATTAAGAAAATGAAATGCACCTGTTTCTTTCCTGTGTCTGTCATGCTCTCAGAATATCGCATTTGCAACGATTTGCAATGACCAGCAATCGGACTCGGCAGCGTTTCAGAAAGACCTAATGTAATATGAATGTATTGTTTTGCACATTTCCGGTCTAGGGACTATCCCTTTTCCGCTCTGATACCTATGGAAACTAGTTAATGCCTAGCAACAACCACCCTCTAGGCAGCTTCAGCTTCAGTGTGCTGCTCACCCCATCCTCGCAGGCGACGAGTATAATAACGTTAGCTAGCTAGCTGGCTTCATTTGTACAAGAACTGCCAATAAATAAGAGGTTAAAAGATGGCGTCAAAACCGTTAACTGCTTTTTTCATCCTTTACTCGTTTCTGGGTGAGTTATTTTCATTTCTACTAATTTCAGAGTCTATATAACTTTAACGTTACGTGTTGTGCATCGGAATGTATTAAATCACAGCGAGGCTTTTTTTTTTTTAATGGAAATGATTGCGCTGATTAGACAGGCTTGGTAGAGCAGCTTGGGTGTAACATGCTAAGTATGAGCCAGATTATGATCTATTCTAACATTAGGTGTAAAAGCTAGTTAGCTGGGAAATTTTTGATTTATAACGTTACATGCTAAAATGACATCCTCAGTAGTGGGAAAGAAGACAAATGAAAATGCTGCAGTTATCTTGTACTGTACGTTAACCGTATCACTCGTGTGTTTTGAAGTGCCACTCAAAATTAGATGATGTCAACAGCTATATTTCCAAGTTAGCAAGCAGGTTATCAGGCACAGATCCTTGTCTATGAAAACACTTTACAAGTTAAATTCTAGCATATACCTTTTAGTAGTGGTTGTGACTGCAGTAGTAATGATAGCGACTGGTTACAGTTGAACAAGTAGATGATTTATGATTTATTGAATTGCTTGAACATGAAGTTTGGGGTCTTGCTCTGAATTACTTTTAGTGGGCTAATTTATTGTGAGATTGTATGCACATGTATTTAATTGTGAGAATATTTCAATTATTAGGAGTAATTTTAGCTGTATTCATATTTTTGAAATTTTGGGGAAGACAGACAAGGACAGAGAAAGTGGGGAGGGTTGAGACTGGGATTGAACCCCACCATTGGCCCCTCCCACAACCCCTGTGAGGTTGTGTTTATGTGCTTGTACATCCAGGCCTGCACCTTATATCATTAAAATAATTGGCATGGTTATTTCTGAAGTTCTGGTTAATGTTAGGAGAGCCTGAATATTTTCAATTTGGTGTTCAAAGTTGATTGGGTGTCTCTTGTTTGAATAGTTCAACATTTGGGTCCTACTTTTAGTGATTTAAAGTATTCACATTTCTAGAATTGTTTATAAAGATTTGAGAGGATTTAAACTGAGGATAGCCTGGATGTTTTAAAGTTGATGTTGTAGGTGTATTGGCCAAAGAGTAAATGTATGTGTTTTAAATTCTGTATGTAACTCATTGTATAGTATCAAATCTTTCAACAAGCAAAAGTTGGGCTGGTCTGAATATCAACTGTGGTATGGGGTTGATAGATTAAACAACAAGTGGTTTTATTCTGTGGAATTTTATTTAAAACCAATTTTATTCATGCTAATGTTAAATGCATATAAGTAAGAGTTTATTAGGTAGGGAACAATATTCTGTTCACAAAAATGCATTGCACCAAGGAAAATGGCAAGAATCATGCAAGTGAACAGACGGGCCACAGAACAAAATTTAGCGACCCAGTACAACAGTGGTTGGTTCTTGTTATGGATGGGAAAATGCAACAGAGAACCACACTGACTTCTATTCCTATCACCTAAAAACAAGAAAAAGCACCTCCTGTGGGCATAGAATCACCTACACTTCATAGCTAAAGTACAACTCCCAGTAAATACAACAAAATAACCTATTTCTCACCTTTCTTCACTGGTTCACGGAATCTGGCACAAATCACTGCATTCCCAATGCTGTGATGGAACTAACCACACTGATTGCGACAAAGTTTTCTACAGTATCAAGGGTGTCAGAGTTTTTATGTCAGTCAGGGTTGGAGCAAGGACACACTATACTATCCAAATCCTGCTGTCCTGACCTGGAATCTATTTTCATCCTCTGTCAACCCTCCAGTCACCTCCAGTTGTAAAATTCTGATGAGTCCATTGGGGAAATAAAGGACTTCCTTAACATCACAAGATAAATATATATTCACTATATTCAAGAC
Organism: Esox masquinongy; assembly: GCA_016801175.1. Classification (NCBI taxonomy): domain Eukaryota; kingdom Metazoa; phylum Chordata; class Actinopteri; order Esociformes; family Esocidae; genus Esox; species Esox masquinongy. Next base: position 4,812 of record JACXGI010002879.1, read on the forward strand.
ATCAATCCCAACATGCTTGAATACATTGAGGGGTCACATCTAGATAATGTGCTTGAGATCTGCATCCCATGATCCACACTGCAATGACAAGCCACAGAGCACAGTTGGGCTTTGGAGCCTGATAAGAACGAACCCCATCATGCTTTCCGTCCTTCCAGAAATCTCCTGTTGCTGATGTAGAACCTGTACTGCCAAATAAATTCAAGCAATGTTACTGCAGATTTGACCCACCAAGCCCCCTTAAAAGTTGGCTTACTAGGCCATTTTCACCTCCCACCCATCCACCCTTCTCCCTCGCCCTCCTCCATCTTTGCCCCACCCATTGTTATCGCAGAGCAGGAGGTCAAAACCAAACTGCTGGAAGGCCACTGGCCTGGACAATATCTGGCCATACTTTACCGACCAGCTATCCTGTTTTCACAGACATACTCAGGATTGCCCTGTTTCAAATTCTCTACAGGTCTGTGGTTGTTGCCTAAACGACCACAGACCTGTAGTACTGTACTCACCTTGGTCAACATGCAAACGTTTGAGCACCTTGTCAGTGATTCAATAGCTACAGATGCAACTGTGGACGACACTATTAATATGGGACTCTCCACTACATCCTCCAACCCTTTGAAAACCCAAAGATAGTAGTATACAAGAATGCTATTTCTACTTTTTAGCTATGTGTTCAAAACCAGCATACTTATTTTCCAGCTATTTACTTCTTAGCACAGGAGAACCACAAGGACACATGCCCTCGCCCCCTCTCTACTCACTGTACACCAACATTTGCAGATGACACCACTCAGTTCTGTCTAATCACTGACCACGTTGAGTCCATTTACCGTTGAAAGGTCGACCAGCTGGTGCCCTGGTGTAGGCTAGTCAAAACAACCTGGAAATTAGCACAGAGGATTCCTCGGAGGTGGTGATTGGTTTCTGGAAAGGGCCCCCACCTCCACCACTTGAGATCAAGGACTCAGCTGTTGGTTCAGCTAATTCTTAGGGACCATTATCTCCGAAAATCTTAGGTGGGAGGACAGCATACCAGCACGCATCTAGAAGCTACGCCAGCAGATGCAGAACTTGCTATAGATAAAAATATATATATTTTCCACTCAATCCTGACTCGGATCTATAGGTCGAGTCTTTCCACACCTTCATCAGAGGTAAAGTGCAACACTGTATGGTCAACGGAGATTTATACGCCTTCTGCTCAGTCACAAGAACCTACATGACTATAGATCAAGGAAGCTTGCTGGCAAGATTACCATTGACCCCCTCCCACTCCAGTCATTTTTCCAAAAATTCTCAGCTGTTAGGTTGAGGGCAGGCAGGCAGTGCAGGTTAATCACAACCAAAAAAATACCACAACCTGAGGAGTCTCTTTCCCTGTTCTGTGGCCCTCACAATCCAGCCATTTGTCCTGTTGAGACTAACTAGACTGCTCATCCCATCAAGCTGCTTTCGTAGTGTTAACTAAAAATCTCCATCATGTCCTTTTTGTATAGGTCAATATACTGAAAACTGAAAATATGTACACCAACTGTACATCACCACTCATCACTCTATAAATGTCTGTCAACATGTAGATTTTGTGTATCTGTAGGCCTATGTATACATTGGCTTTCAGAAGTATTCACCCACCTCGGACTTGAATTCTTATGCAATCAGTTGTTTTAAATTTGCAATTAATTTGGAACAATTTGCAGATTTTATTTTTGACTTTGACATTATGGACCTTTTTTGTATTGATCAGTGGCAAAACTCGTAATTATAATTGACTTTGATTTCATGTTGTCTCAGTCAAATTTGTAAAAGTTCAAGGGGGGTGAATATTTTTGAGAGGCACTTTATGTTGTCTACCTCTAGCAGCTGCATTACATTAAGTCTAATCAGGGAAAATGTATTTAGAGAATAAAGGGGATTCTGATTCAACCCAATAGAGAATCTTTAGTATGGGATGGAATTAACTTTTTTCAGCACGAATGTACCACTATCAACCTTGTAGAATCCATTGTCACGAGCCTGATTTTCACTGTGTATAGGTTGCGAGAGAGAGTTATAAGTTTGACAATTATGAGCCGAAAATAACAGTATTATTTAACAGTGGAAGAACCAACTAGCTTTGTTGTTATAAATGGTTGTTTAAATCCTGAATGCTAATTAGTTTACAGAGAGAATCTGACATTGCTATCTCTTCTATAGTCAGGCAACATTCCAGTTTTGATTAAATTCTTCACAAAGAGTGCCTTCATTTTTGTGGTCTAGACAGTGTAAAGTAGCTCTTTCTATGGAATGGTTTTATTTCTGGCACACAATAGTTATCATCCATTGTCTTCTTAATTAACCACAGACTCTCTCCCACGGTCTGAAAATTGTCTGGGACAACAAAGCCTCACACAGGCAGGAATACATTGAAGTTTCGATGCCTAAATTATACAATGTGACAATAACTGTCCCTGTCCGTCTGTAGAAAGCAAAAAAGAGGATTAAGATTTAAGACTTGTTGGATAGTTTACGCTATTGATAACCATAGTCATTATCTACAGTCTAAGTTGTAAAGGAATGATAAAAGAAGTAAGGGTTAATGAGTGATTTTTTTAGGGTCCGTGCCATGTTTACAAAGAGAAGATTTGCTGGAGGAGATTTTCTCATGTCTCTTAGTGTGGCCAGTCCCTTTTTGGTGTAAAAATAGTTCACTGTGGTGGGAAAGTTAGATTTAGAGATGGAAGCTGAGACCTATGATACTCATCAGTGCTCCGCTTTGGCAGGACATACAGTATCTCACAGAAGTGAGTACACCCCTCACATTTTTGCAAATATTTGATTATATCTTTTCATGTGACAACACTGAGGAAATGACACTTTGCTACAATGTAAAGTAGTGAGTGTACAGCTTGTATAACAGTGTAAATTTGCTGTCCCCTCAAAAGAACTCAACACACAGTCATTAATGTCTAAACTGCTGGCAACAAAAGTGAGTACACCCCTAAGTGAAAATGTCCAAATTGGGCCCAATTACCCATTTTCCCTCCCCGATGTCATGTGACTCGTTAGTGTTACAAGGTCTCAGGTGTGAATGGGGAGCAGGTGTGTTAAATTTGGTGTTATCACTCTCACACTCCCTCATACTGGTCACTGGAAGTTCAACATGGCACCTCATGGCAAAGAACTCTCTGAGGATCTGAAAAAAAGAATTGTTGCTCTACATAAAGATGGCCTAGGCTATAAGAAGATTGTCAAGACCCTGAAACTGAGCTGCAGCACGGTGGCCAAGACCATACAGCGGTTTAACAGGACAGGTTCCACTCAGAACAGGCCTCGCCATGGTCGACCAAAGAAGTTGAGTGCACGTGCTCAGCGTCATATCCAGAGGTTGTCTTTGGGAAATAGACGTATGAGTGCTGCCAGCATTGCTGCAGTGGTTGAAGGGATGGGGGGTCAGCCTGTCAGTGCTCAGACCATACGCCGCACACTGCATCAAATTGGTCTGCATGGCTGTCGTCCCAGAAGGAAGCCACTTCTAAAGATGCACAAGAAAGCCCGCAAATAGTTTGCTGAAGCCAAGCAGACTAAGGACATGGATTACTGGAACCATGTCCTGTGATCTGATGAGACTAAGATAAACTTATTTGGTTCAGATGGTGTCAAGCGTGTGTGGCGGCAACCAGGTAAGGAGTACAAGACTAGTGTGTCTTGCCTACAGTCAAGCATGGTGGTGGGAGTGTCATGGTCTGGGGCTGCATGAGTGCTGCCGGCACTAGGGAGCTACAGTTCATTGAGGGAACCCTGAATGCCAACATGTACTGTGACATACTGAAGCAGAGCATGATCCCCTCCCTTCGGAGACTGGGCCGCAGGGCAGTATTCCAACATGATAACGATCCCAAACACACCTCCAAGATGACCACTGCCTTGCTAAAGAAGCTGAGGGTAAAGGTGATGGACTGGCCAAGCATGTCTCCAGACCTAAACCATATTGAGCATCTGTGGGGCATCCTCAAACGGTAGGTGGAGGAGCGCAAGGTCTCTGACATCCACCACCTCCGCGATGTTGTCATGGAGGAGTGGAAGAGGACTCCAGTGGCTGTGAAGCTCTGGTCAACTCCATGCCCAAGAGGGTTAAGGCAGTGCTGGAAAATAATGGTGGCCACACAAAATATTGACACTGTTGCGATCTATTATCTTTTCTCCCTTTCCTCCTTATATATGCTAATAAATCACCTATACATGAGTCACTGTAGTGAGATATTGGGCAATGTATTTACTCAGGTTTATCTGAGGGTGTTTAAGTTTGGCACACCATGTTTGCCAAGCGTATAGGTCCAGGTGTACAAAATTCATAATGACTGGCTGAAGATAATATGAAGTGATTTTGGATGAAAAATCATACTCCTAATTCATTTATTGCAGTTTTTAAAACAGCTGGCAAAATATTGACACTTCGGGCCCAATTTGGACATTTTCACTTAGGGGTGTACTCACTTTTGTTGCCAGCGGTTTAGACATTAATGGCTTTGTGTTGTGTAATTTTGAGGGGACAGCAAATTTACACTGTTATACAAGCTGTACACTCACTACTTTACATTGTAGCAAAGTGTCATTTCTTCAGTGTTGTCACATGAAAAGATTTAATCAAATATTTATAAAAATGTGAGGGGTGTACTCACTTTTGTGAGATACTGTATGTTTTTTCCACTCCTGATTGCTGAAGCTTTTGAGTTGGTGTTCAAGCCCATCGTAAAAGCTTACACATGTTGTCATGTGTTCTAGCAGTCTGTGAGAGGGATATATGATCAATTATTCTCCACCAAACCACCAGTGGTTATTCAAGTAAAGTCTTCTATATGAAGGAATTGTCTTTAATGTGCATCATGCATGGTTAACCAGAGAAATTGTACACTGCGTGAACAATTATTAGGCAAGTGTGTATTCTGATCGTATTATTGTTTCTATGCACGTTTTCCAACTCCAAACCATATAAACTTGAATGCTCATTGGATTGAATCATTTTCAGGTGATATGTATTTGTGTAATGAGGGAGAGTCTGGCAACAGTGAATAACACCTTATATCAAGGTGTGCATAATTATTAGGCAGCTTCATGACCTCAGGTAAAATGGGCCAAAAAAGAGATTTAACTGACACTGAAAAGTCATAAATTGTAAAATGCCTTTCAGACGGATGCAACACTCTTGAAATAGCTAAACTATTGAGGCGTGACCACCGGACACTCAACCGTTTTGTTATGAATATTCAACTGGGGTGCAAAAAATTTATGGAGAAGAAAAGACACAAATTAACTGCAAAAGACTTGAGAAGAGTTAAACGTGAAGCTATCAGGAACCCATTATCCTCTAGTGCCACCATATTCCAGAACTGCAACCTACCTGGAGTGTCCAGAAGTACAAGGTGTCAAGTGCTCAGAGACATGGCCAAGGTCAAGAAGGCTGAAAGAAGACCACCACTGAATAAGATTCACATGTTGAAGCGTATAGATTGGGCAAAGAAATACCTGAGAACAGATTTTTCAAAGGTTTTATGGACAGATGAAATGAGAGTGACTCTTGATGGACCAGATGGATGGGCCTGTGGCCATCACTAATGGGCACAGGGCACCACTTCGTGTCAGGTGCCAGCAAGGTGGAGGAGGGGTACTGGTATGGGCTGCTATCATTAAGGATGAGGTAGTTGGACCTTTCCGGGTTGAAAAGGTCCAAAAAAGGTCCAACTCAACTCCCATACCTACTGCCAGTTTCTGGAAGATACTTTCTTCAAGCAGTGGTACAGGAAGAAGTCCTCAGCATTCAAGAAGGCCATGTTGTTTATGCAGGACAATGCTCCATCACATGCATCCAAGTACTCCACTGCTTGGCTGGCTAGCAAGCAAGGGCCTCAAAGATGCCTGAATAATGACCTGGCCCCCTTCCTTACCTGACTTAAATCCTATTGAGAACTTGTGGACCCTTCTCAAACGTGAGATTTACCGTCAGGGAAGACAATACACCTCTTTGAACAGCATTTGGGAGGCTGTGGTTGCTGTTTCAGCGAAAGTTGATCGTGAACAGATCAAGAAACTGACAGACTGCATGGATGGAAGGCTCATGGCAGTTATTGAAAAGAAGGGTGGCTATAGAAGGGTGGTCACTGAATATTTTTGAAAGGCCAGAAATGTTATTTCATTTTCATTTTGTGTTACTTATTTGTTGCACTTACTCTAAAAATTGAGAATAAACAAGTGAGTTGGAGAAATTATTTTTGTAATTTAGTTGCCTAATAATTCTGCACACTAATTGTTGCCTAATAATTGTGCACACTTATGTATTCCCCTGAGAAAGATCAAAACTCATTTTTCCTTTGTTAAACATTCAGATTTGTGGTTTAATGATATTTTGGATTTACTGAGAGCAATGAGTTTCAACAATAAAATAAATCTTGAGGAATAAGATTTGCCTAATAATTGTGCACGCAGTGTATATCAGCCGCGAAGTCACATCATGTTTTATCAGTTTTGCTAAAATATATTAGGTCAGATTGCATCCCTAATTAGGAGTCCTTAATATTAAAAAGGGTCTGTTTTGATTATTCACTGTTTGTTTCTTTTAGTAACATTTTGTTTTTTAATTTGTGTTTTTTTAGGCTAAGTGACGAAACGACACAGTAATACTTAAAGTTGTGCACCTTGGAGATCTCCTCCTGCCTCTTTTATTAAAATGAGTAATGCTGCCAGACTTGTGGTTAATTCTGACCCTAAGTCTCTCACCCAATATTCCCTCTTTTCCAGACTATCTAATTATTACTGTTTAACATGGGATAAAAACTAAAGATTGTCAGTGTCTTTTCACATATTAATTGTCTTTTACAGGCTACATTCCATCATTTGGAGTAATCCTGCGGACCACAGACAAGATTGTGTGGGCAAATGAATTTCAACGTAAGTCACAAACCACAGACTCATTCTGAGTATGTTCTTCCTTCCATTACCAAATTTGACATTGTACTATTACTTTTTTCTTCCCAGCTATTGAGTTAACCTGCTTGATTGAGTCCATCTCAACCAACAACCCCAGAGTTGAATGGAAGAAAATAAAAAATGGCATCCCAAGTTATGTGTACTTTCAAAATAAAATTTCAGGTAAGTACTGCTTAAAGGTTATTATTTTTATCCACCTTACTAATAACCATATTGGCCTAAAAAGTCAAAGCGAATTATAGGCTTCAGTGTGTTTTTGTCTCTTTTAGGGGACTTGGAGCACAGAGCCCAGCTGATTCAGCCAGCAAACCTATTAATCCTCAACACCAGTCGTTCAGACACTGCAGAGTATCGCTGTGAGGTCGCTGCCATCGATGACCACAAACACTTTGATGAAATACTAATCAGTCTTGCTGTTAGAGGTGGGGTCATATTTTCATATCTCTGTCACCAGTGAGGAACTTCCCACTTGTCATTGGCCTGACATATGATTGTCTGGTGGTCATTGGAGTTAGTAGATTATCAGTATCAAGCTAAGTGTTATGCCAGGTGTGCATTACATGATTTAGCTCAGATGTATCAGTAATAAACATTTTTTTAGACCAGAGAAAAATTTCCCAAGTTGTTGCCTTGTCGGGATGTGCCAATTACTGACACTCATTTAATGTGAGTCGTTCAGATATACAAGGGCTGCTAGTTTTTTCTTACAATTTGTAGCCTTTTTTACTCCCCTAACAATTTTGTGATGTCCAATTTGCAATTACCGTAATTCCCTGTTTATTTATAATTACCGCACCCATATATAAACCGCATTTGTCTGGAAATACATTGTACATTAATAATAAACATCTGTCATAGGGCTCTACCAAAATTAATTTGTTAAAGAATAAAATGTGTTTTTGAAAACCCTACAACGCCAACTGTATAATATTTGCTGCATGAGTTTGAGACCTCTACGTCATCAAGCAATCATCTGTGAAAACCTTTACCGGTGGAAACGGTCTTAAATTTTAACTTGTGTGTTAGTCACACCCATGTATTAACCGCTGTGTTTCAAAATGTTTTCAAAATCTGTGTTTAAGCCACGGTTCATAAACGGGAAATTACAGTAAGGTTGTCTTAACACAAGAACTCCACAAGTGCAGGAGAGCTGAGGATCGAAACATGCTTCTTATCACACTTCTTGCTCTAGTAGGAAGATTTTGCCAGTATGCATGTGCTGGAAGAAAACCAGGTGGCCTGAAATAGGAGGACTGTGTACAACATGTTTTGCCATTTCTAAAATAGTGAAAGCAGTATTCAAAAAACAGCAGAGCATCTATACTTTAACCTTATTACTTGTTTGGATTTCAAATCCAAACTAAGTATAGAGTCAAAAGAAGAAAAATGCATACTCTTACCAAAGTACAGAGAGAGAGTGATTGTTTTAATTTCTTTAAATAAAAACAAACAAATAAGGGCATCAAAAAACAATACAAACATCACACAAAAAGTTAATAATGAATGAATGAACCACGCCCTCCCTTTTCCCCGAAGACTCACTTAGCCCCCTTATGACCATCACTCGTATACCCGGTCCCATCCCCCCACTGCTCAAATGATGGTACACGCAAAATAAAAGCAAGGCACTAAAATGGGAGCGGTTACATTGGGTGTCTTTGATAGTGTTGCCAAATTGTCCAAATGAAAGTGTAGATACATTTAGATTAAGAAATGTTAATCTAAATGTTCATTCTTCCTTCTTATTTCCTTCTCCTACTTTCTTTTTATGTTCTTCCTGTTTCCTTCTGTGCAGTGAAGCCAGTGGTGCCCCGGTGCAGTGTGCCTTTGGCTGTGACTGTTGGCACGTCTTCTGAGCTGCGCTGCCTGGAGAATGAGGGATTCCCTGCCTCACAGTACCGTTGGTTTCGCAACAATGAGGAGCTTCCCCAGGACCCAAAGAGCAGCCCCAAGTTCATCAACTCCACCTACACCATTAACAGTGACACAGGCGGTCTGGTAAAAAAAAAAAATCCATGGGAGTGGGAGATTGAAGTAAGCTAGATATAGGAATATCATGTTTTATGAAACAGTAGATTCAACTCATGTTGGACTTAAAGGGGCACTGTGTGGCATCTTGCCTCTAACATTTACAAGACTGAATATTAAACAATAACATGACTCTTCTCTTCCTCCCCTTTAACAAACAAGACCAGAATAGTATTAGCTAGTCCAGGGTGGTTTAGAGTGGGGGGACAGTCCTGCGAGTTTCTAAAGCAAGTATGAGGAGACTACAAGTCAAAGCAACTGATAGACAGACCGGCGAGAAAGTTTAAATGGGGAATATTTTAGGTACTCTGTGTCTTCTGACTGCATCTTCTGGTCATTATGTTTTTATATATTCTAGTAGTACAGTAAAATTCTTACATTGCCCCTTTAAGTATAAGAAATAAACAGAATTATACATTGGGGTTGACTTAGGCATGTTTCCCTACAGAAATTCCGCCGGGTTAGGAAGGAGGATGCTGGGGAGTATTTCTGCCAGGCAAAGAATGATGCTGGACACGCACAATGTCCTGCACAGCTAATGGAAGTCTGTGAGTAGGCCATGGTGTACTAAACATACAACTTACATTCTTAATATGACTATGTGTGTCATACCACTGTCGCATTGAACATACAATATTGCAATATTACCAAACCATGCACAATGACCAAAGTTTGTTGCATGTTTGGGGTACTTTTGTGACATTTCCTAATTGGATTACTTTTTTGAGTGACACTATTTTTGAACTCATATATATATATGAATATTATTTTTGAACTAATTTCAGTTATTTTCCAAGTAACGTGTGTTACCTCAGCATTACTTTCGGACAATTTGTTTGGTTTAAAAAGAATAACGCCTGGTTATAATAGTGCATTCAGTGTACATTTTTATGTGAGGGTTTTAAATGTGATAATATTTTCTCAAGTTTCTAATCCCAATGCTGTTCTGTAGTTCACATAAATCATAGCAGTTGACATGGACATTAATTCTGAGGACATTCCTTTGAGTTATATAAACTTGGGTTCATGTCACCCAGATCTTATCTCAAAATGCTCTGGTTGTATTTTCAGATGATGTTGACATTGTGGGGATTTTTCTAAAAGTATTGGCCGCATTGGCTGGATTCAGCATTATAATGTTTGGGATTTGTCATGCACACAAACATGGCTGCTTCTCCTCTGGCAAGGATCACACAGGAACCAAGTGAGTTGGGCTATGTGCTATATAGCTATTAATGATGTACTATGATTTTCTTTGCTTGTATTTTGTGGAAATTAAGGATTTTTTTGTGTGTTTTAGCTACAAACTGTCAGCGCAGGAGAATGGTGTTGATTATACTGAAGCAGACGAGGTGAATAAAGTAGCGTAATTTGAAATTCTATTTTATTAAGCCAAAATGTAATCATAATGTATTCATAAAAAAAATATTTTTGATTTTTTTATATCCCTATTTCTATCAGGGTCACTTCCGCCACAAGTCATCATTTATCATTTGACCTCAGTGAGAGACGACTATTGAAAGGAGACACACTGAAATCAAAAGCGGAAACAAATCCCATAACAGGGCTTTGAGTGAGAAATTTGAGCTGTAACATTGCACATTATTTTCTGGTTTGCATCAACAATTAACAACACATTTGCCAAAATTATAATTTCTGTTAGTTAACTATTGCCAGTTCTTGTTGCACACATGGTTTGTCTTCAGTCATTACTTTTACTGCGTCAAAAGTATTATTTTAAAGCTATGCATTTTTAACTTCCTCCCACATGTTCATCCTTGATGATGCTGGAACATTCCTCCATACTGTTTTTGGACAATGTTTTTTATCTGCTTTCTAGAGTACATCAAACGTGTTTTACTAAAACAGTCTTGCATAACCTTTGAATGCATGCTGGACTGATTTATGTTAATATGGAGAAAGGTTGTGTCACAATTTGTATATAGGTATATACAGACAATAAGTAGGACGTCAAAAAAAAGCTAATATGTTGTGGAGTCAAGAAGAACAGTAAAACAGTCTGTTGTGCTTAATAAAGCCACCTAACCTTATTCCCAGCATTCAGAATAGGAGATCCATTTTACAGGTACACAGTATAATCAGATTATATTGCTGGAACTCAATATATTATGACTAGAATAAGTAATTAGGATTTTTTCCGAGTGCCGTTTTTGTGTTAAGTGACCTTCTGTGCTTACTAATTACTTTATGGATTTTGGACATATTGTCCAGTTTTGACTCAGTAAGAAATTGTACATAACAGGATTAGAAAAATGTCTACAAACTCTTTGACCAATAACAACAAATCAGTATGAAACAATGTTTCGATTGAAACTGTTTTTGAAACATTGAAATGGTTGAAACTGATTTTGAAACATTGAAATGGTTATTTTTTCATTAGTATTACTTGTTTGTAAAATAATTACTCAGGAACTGTTGTAAAAAGTTAATTGTTACGTCGTTATTGTGTAATCGATTATATTCTATACTTTTCATTTTGTCAATAAAGACAAGTAACTGTTTACTGTATTGTTGGAACGTTTAACAAATCACTAAAAAAAGGGTTCTGCCTTTATTTTGAAACATTATCCGGCCAAACCAGACAACCCCGGAAGTGCAACAACATAGGAAATGCTGCAAACGATCGGTTATGCTATTTTGTAGGAAAGAACATTATTATTTAACCAGAAGAAAAAAACATTAAAGAAACTATCAACACTCATCACACTGTTTATCGGTGTCAATGAATGACGGATGCGCAGCTTGCTTGAGTTGATGCAAGCTCAACATTTCATTACCAAACAACATATTGTGTAGCATTTAGGCTATTTCTTTCGTCAGTAGGGACACGAATACAGTCATTGCATTTGAGAATAAATATACAAACAAATTGAAACAACGTTAACATTGAAATATTATTCTAGACGTCCCAATTGTGCATGCGCAGACAAGGAAGAGAAATACCTGCCGTTGTGTGATCGTTTGTAACAAACAAGTTGTTTTTGTACTTTCTGTCATTTCGAATGAACGGATCAATTGAATCTAATAACAAACAGCACACTGGAAGTGTCATCTAAATTGTTCGTCAGAGATCTGTTTAGATCCGAAAAATCTTAACCTCGTCTGTAAAACAGGACAGAAAAGAGCACCAGTATGAGTTTCTTCAGTTTTGGCCAAAGTGCAGAAATTGATGTAGTTCTAACTGATGCTGAGACAAGAAAGAAAGCTGAACATAAGACTGAAGATGGGAAGAAGGACAAATATTTCCTCTTTTACGACGGCGAGACTGTTGCTGGAAAAGTCAACGTTACACTGAAGAACCCTGGGAAAAGACTGGAACATCAAGGGATCAAAATTGAATTTGTAGGCCAGATTGGTGAGTTCTAATGCTAGTGAATGCAGGGACATTTCCAACAGGCCAAAATGCAATCTGCTATGAGAAAGTGATCGTTTTGTAATTTGTCTTTCTTGGTCTGAAGTGTATACCTGTCCTTTCTTTATAGAGCTGTATTATGACAGAGGAAACCATCATGAATTTGTCTCCCTGGTAAAAGACCTGGCCAGGCCTGGTGAGCTTACTCAGTCACAGACCTTTGACTTTGAATTCACCCATGTTGAGAAGCCCTATGAGTCCTACACAGGCCAAAATGTGAAGCTACGGTAAGGACACTAAAGCGCTAAACAGTCACACTGCTTTATGGACAAAATAACTACTACTTTATGGATCACTCTTTAATAATCTGAGTTCAGCTTTGAAATGTCTGTCATGTGCCTAGCACCTTGCCAGCAAGAAAAGTTTGTATGGGTCACATGCTTAAAGTCTAGCATAATACACACATGAACATGTCCATCTTTTTAAAGCGCATTCCTGAGCCGGTATAACATTTTACCCCCCTCTTCATGTTATGCCCCTGGCCCAGGCTGTACCTGTTTGGCGAAACTTTTCCCACGACCAAAGAACCATAACCAGTAGAACGTTCTACTAGAAGCAAAGTTGTTTGCATTGCTGAACAGTACACAGGAAAGACTAACATCAAGTAGTTTGATGAATCCATCCCATCCAAATCAAAACCAAACATGGATTCCATGTTGTCTTACTTCTCGCACACACCTACCTGTGTTTCACATCTGTCTAGCCAATCAGCCTTGCAATTGGGCAACATGCAGCTGTGGACGAAAAGTAGATCTCATGTATATGTAATAAAAGATGTAACCTTACTGTTAAAATAACTGTACTTATTTTATGGCAAGCTGCTTACTGACACTTGATGCCCTTAGAAAGTTAAGACGCAATGATGATGTGATTTGAGAACAGTTCCAGCAGATTTAATTAGTATTGTTTTGTTTTACTTACAGGTATTTCCTGCGTGCTACTGTGAGTCGGAGACTTAATGACATCAGTAAAGAGATGGATATTGTGGTTCACACACTCAGCACATACCCAGAGCTCAACTCGTCAATAAAAATGGAAGTGGGAATCGAAGACTGTCTCCACATTGAGTTTGAGTACAACAAATCCAAGTAAGGTGGATAGAGATGCATTTTAACACCCTCAGTTACCTACATTTTTAATCCAATAACATGCCTCAACTCCAAGCCACAGGAACATGCAGAAAACATTCCAGTTAAGGACATTTACTTTGACTCTTTGTTTGCTTTGATAATAACTAATTTCTGAAGCTTTTTTGTCACCTAACGTTAAAATTCAATAGTATACTATGAGTTATACACGTCAGAATTAAGTAGGTCCTTGAAATCTTTAAAGTTGCTTTAAATGAGACCAGAGGCTCTGTCCTAACAGTGATTGGAAGTGCATTTCACAAGCGAGGAGTCGCACATCTGAACGCCGTGTCACCTATACTTTTTAATCTGCTGTGGGGCAGCTGAAGGGAGATGGACCCGGAGGAGTGAAGGGTGTGTGGGATAGGAGGGTAGGATGAGGTCAGATCGACACTTAGGTCCAGAGTTCTTGATGGTTTATTAGGTGTAAACCAGGATTTATAAGTCAATGCTTTAACTGTTTATTGGCATCATTGCTACCCTTTGATGATCTCATCTTTTACAGGTACCACCTGAAAGACGTCATTGTGGGGAAGATCTATTTCCTGCTGGTGCGGATTAAGATTAAACACATGGAGATTGACATCATCAAACGGGAGACAACTGGCACAGGCCCTAGTGTATACCATGAAAATGACACCATCGCCAAATATGAGATCATGGATGGGGCCCCTGTCAGAGGTAAAGGAAATAATGAAGTGGACAGTATGCCTTGAAAATGGCAACGCTCAACCTACCTATCAGGTGTGACATTGTTTTAACGTTTTAGGAGAGTCAATTCCAATCCGGTTGTTTCTGGCTGGCTATGAGATGACCCCCACCATGCGAGACATCAATAAGAAGTTCTCTGTGCGTTATTACCTCAACCTGGTGCTGATTGATGAGGAGGAGAGACGGTACTTCAAACAGCAGGTACAGAACATGGGCTTTTGATGGGTAGCGGGTTTCAGGTTCAACATTAATGTTATTTTACTTGAAAGATTCTGTACCAAACACCTTGGTTAGATGTAAAATTGCACAAGATCTGCAAAAACATGAGCATTTATTACAGATTTCTTGAGTTAACAGACAGTGATCTGAGACAACCCACTTGATCCAGACAGGCAACTTTAGTCTTAATACCCCTGTCCTGCAAGTAAGGTCACACAAAACATTTTCTGGTTCGGACGGGATCAGTAAACGCAGAGCAGTGCTTCCCAGGCACATTTTAAGGCACCTTTGTCCTTTCGACGCAATAAACTGACCAAAGTTACCTTCCACTAGCCCACTGCAGACCCAAAGAAAAATGCCAGTGAGATGTGTATCTCAAAGTCACCCCTCTGTCATCAGGGGCAATAAGCAGACTAGAGATCTGGATGGTTTTTTTTACATTTTGGATTGATCGATTTAACAGAACGATGCTGTACTGAACTACCACTTACGCAGTAGGATACACAAGTATCACAAGTATCCTCCATGAAAATGATCTACCAACAAGAGGGGGTCACTGTTACATTGAGTAAGAGTTTGAGTTGTATATTTGAGTCTAGACTAGGCTTAATCTGTGTCCGCAAAACCGGACCTGTGTGATTTAAAATCATCTAAAGTAATGTCATTGTATATAATCAGTAGGGGGAGGCATAATGTGCAACACTGCTCTGAAACGTAGTCTTGATATCTAGGAAAAGGTTGTCTGAAGATATGGATAGATACATAGAAGCGTCTAGCTTCAACCACAATTATCGTAGCTATCTATTCCTGACAGACTGAGAACTCTCTACAGAACGATGCTGTACTGAAATACCAGTTAATCTGTACAGATTAGATTGATCAAAACTACAGTAGCTAATCTAAGTTAAGAAGCGACTAGTTTCTAGCTAATTTGTTTAAAAATAAGAGAGACAATAAATATATAATTTTGCTTCTCTGCAGTATTACTGAAATGTGAGAAGTGATACTAGTATTCCAGTATTACAGTTAGGTCTGGAAATAGTTGGACACTGACACAAGTTTTGTTATTTTGGCTGTTTACCAAAATATATTCAAGTTACAGTTAAATAATGAACATGGCCTTAAAGTGCAGTCTCTCAGCTTTAATTCGAGGGTATTCACATCCAAATTGGAGGAAGGGTTTAGGAATGACAGCTCTTCAGTATGCCCCCTCTTTTTTCAAGTGACCAAAAGTAATTGGACAATTGACTCAAAAGCTGTTTCATGGACAGGTGCGGGCTATTCGTTCATTATTTCTTAATTAATTAAGCAGGTAAAAGGTCTGGAGTTGATTCCAGGTGTGACATTCGCATTTGGAAGCTGTTGCTGTGAACCCACAACATGCAGTCAAAGGAGCTCTCAATGCAAGTGAAACAGGTCATCCTTAGGCTGCAAAATAAATCCATCAGAGATAGCAGGAACATTAGGGGTGGCCAAATCAACAGTTTGGTACATTCTGAGAAAAAAAGAAAGCACTGGTGAGCTGCAACACAAAAAGGCCTGGACGTCTGCGGAAGACAACAGTGGTGGATGATCGTAAGATCCTTTCCATGGTGAAGAAAAACCCCTTCACAACATCCAGCCAAGTGAAGAACACTCTCCAGGAGGTAGGCATATCATTATCCAAGTCTACCATAAAGAGAAGACTTCACAAGAGCAAATACAGAGGGTTCACCACAAGGTGTAAACCATTCGTAAGCCTCAAGAATAGAAAGGCCAGATTACACTTTGCCAAAAAACATATAAAAAAAAGACAGCCCAGTTCTGGAACAGCATTCTTTGGACAGATGACACTAAGATCAACCTGTACCAGAATGATAGGAAGTAAATAGTGTGGAGAAGGCTTAGAACGGCTCATGATCCAAAGCATACCACATCATCTGTAAAACACGGGGGAGGCAGTGTGATTGCACTGGGTTACTAGCGTTTATTGATGACGTGACACAAGAAAGATGCAGCCAGATTAATTCTGAAGTGTATAGGGATATATTGTCTTCTCAAATTCAGCGACATTGATGACGGCGCATCACTTTACCGATAGACAATGACCCAAAACATACAGCGAAAGCAACCCAGGAGTTTTTTAAGGCAAAGAAGTGGCATATTCTGCAATGGCCAAGTCAATCACCTGATCTCAACCCGTTTGAGCATGCATTTCACATGCTGAAGACAAACCTTAAGGCAGAAAGACCCACAAACAAACGACAACTGAAGACTGCCGCAGTAAAGGCCTGGCAAAGCATCACGAAGGAGGAAACCCATGTCCATGTGTTCCAGACTTCAAGCAGTCATTGCCTGCATAGGATTCTCGACAAAGTATTAAAAATGAAAATTTTATTTATGATTGTGTTAATTTGTCCAATTACATTTGAGACCCCAAAATAAGGGGACTGTGTATGAAAATGGTTGCAATTCCTAAACATTTCATACAATATTTTTGTTCAACCCCTTGAATGAAAGTTGAAAGTCTGCACTTCAATTGCATCTTGGTTGTTTCATTTCAAATCCATTGTGGTGGCGTACAGAGCCAAAATTATGAAAATTGTGTCAGTGTCCAAATATGTCTGGACCTAACTGTATTAAGTATTGTTTCCAAGTGTCATTTCCACAATTCTCATCTCCTGCTTTATATCTATGACCAGAAAGTAATTGTTTTTTCTTGTAGATGATTATTTCAAGTTCGATTTAATCACATTAATGAACGGAGAGCAATATAACCAGATGACACTACACTCACTCTAATCTGTACACACTCTAGCTTGACCCTGCTCTCCCTGAGTGAGAGAGTTGTGTACATAGACAGTCTAACAATTACTTAAAGCAATTTTTGTTCTTAGACAAATTGTAGATATTCGTTGTTGTTCCCCTTTAAGAACCAAGTAACGGGTTTGTTTAGGGGTTCCTACTAGAATGTCCTCAGTTTTGTCAAAAATAATTCTGTTGTATTATTTGTTTCTGTAGTATAATAAGGTTTACTTAGTATTTTCTGGACTTCAGTGAAGATCTGTTCACATTTTAGGTCAAATGTATGCAGAAATACACATTGTTCTCATCACAATGTGTCCTCATGGGAATGCTCTAGTGATTTAAACAGTGAGTTTACGAACAACTTACTCCTCTTCCAGGAAATCACATTGTGGAGGAAAGGGGATGTGGTGAGGAAGAGCATGTCAGCCCAGGCCACCATCGGTGCCCAGCGGTTTGAGGGCTCAGCCAGTTCTGAGAGTGCTCTGGAGAAGGCGGCAAGGGAGGACAGTGGTTAAAACTGCCTCCACTCATTCTCCTCATAGAAAACTGTCAGTGTCTGCGGAAGAGTAGTTGGGACACCTGTCAGCTCACATTATCACTGATAAAGTAGCTCTCTGTTCATTAGGGCTGCTGAATAAAGGGATAAAGGAAGAATGAAGGGAGACGGGAGGTACAGTATACACATGAACAATGAAAAAGAGAAGCCTGCATGAGGTATTACAGGTGGCCTGAAATTCTGCTGCAGGTCAACTCCCTAATAAACACATACTGTATGTCCAGTGAAAGAAAATCTGGCTACTTGTTTAGATCTACCCCTGTGTGATGCCCTAAAAGTTTAACATTATACCCTATTATCTTCTCCAAATGATCAACTTTCTTTTTGTCACATTTCTAGCTTTAGCGTATATTTGAATGGATCTAACTCAGTATAACACTGTATTGTCATAGGAAGTTGAAGTCATAGGAAGCTGAACATTCCATACCCAGGCAAATGCATTCCTGACATATTCATGTAGTCTATCATATTGAAAACTGAACTTCTAACTTTGCACTGATATGTATCCATTGCTACTCCGCATTCACATTCTCTTCTTAATCTTGTGTAATAATTGCACAGTGAAGTCAGTTGAAGGCTTCTATTTTATTGTTGTGTGTTTTGTCTAATTTCTTTAAGTGAGAGACAGAAAACATTATGAAATCCTGTAAATAAGAGCTATTGAATCCTTTGCCCTAATATGCCTGGTTCAAATCTAATTTACACTAAACAGCTTACAAATGGTTCCAAAACAATACCATTACATTCACATACTTTACCTAAGCATTCCAATAGTTGGAGGCAGGAATTTTAATGCATTTAAGTTTGATGGTCCTCTGTATCTTCCATGTTTGAGACTTGAAATGTTATGCCCAGTGTATCCATTTTGTAAATGAAATCCTGTTGCCTCTTAACAAATACTTAACATTTCTTTCAGCCTAACAGATTTTCCTAAAATTTGTGTTCTGCAAGTTACTAACTGATATCCCCTTTCCTGAAAAGTGAAATAAACTGATGCCAAATGCATTGTTATCCACATTAACAGTTATTATTATAACAGTATATATATATATATATAGTTACCATCTACAGCTAAATATAGAACAAAACAATTCTCTCTTGCTCATCTTGTCCAAAATCTCACAGGGATGGGTTTTTGTCTTCTAAACTCAGGACAAAGTCAAATTCATCTGAGAGAAGAAAAAAAAAAAGTTACAAATGTACTTAAATTACTGAGGTTATTTGAAGAACATACTGTATATAGTGCCCTGCAGATTTATTAGCATCCTTGCTAAAGATTTCTAATGAAGGTTAGGAAAAAGTTTAATAGCTCAATCTTACACCAAAAATGGGATTAACAGGAATCTCATGACACAGTCAAGTGCATGAATGAAGTGTCATAAAGGGACTGCACAAACTTGGCCTAACTTGGAGGACACAAAGAAAAACGTCTTTTCCCCTTTAGTAAATAACTATACATTAAAGGAACAATGCGTTAATTTTTTTTGCATTGTAAAGAAAATGTCTATAATACACTGCTCAAAAATATTAAGGGAACACTTAAATCACACGTTGGGTCTCGATGAAGGAAATATATTAAAGATCAAAATTTTTACTGTACAATGTGTAATTCGTTGAACAAAATGACATAACGGTAAATGGAAACCAAAATCAACTGATTGAGGGCTGAATTCAAACTCCCACCGAGAATCAAAGTAAACAAATTGAAATCACAGGCTGTTCCAACTTGCATGAATTTCATCACAGCAACACATAACGTGACTCAGTAGTGGGTATGGCCCCCACATGCCTGTATGCACTCCCGACATTGTCTGGGCATGCTCCTGATGAGAAGGCAGATGGTGTCCTTGGGGATCTCCTCCCAGACCTGGATCTGGGCATCAGTGTGCTCCTGGACAGTCTGTGGCGCTACTTGGCGGCAGCGGATGCGCCAGTACATTACATCCCAGAGGTTCTCAATTAGATTCAGGTCTGGGGAACGTGAGGGCCAGTCAATGGCATCAATGCCTTCATCATCCTGGAACTGCTTACACATTTCCAGGATGGCCACTTGAGGCCCGGCATTGTCCTGCACTAGAAGGAACCCAGGGCCCACTGCACCAGCTTAAGGTCTGACGATGGGTCTGAGGATTTCATCCCAGTACCTAACAGCAGTCAGGGAACCGTTGGCTAGCAGGAGGTCTGTGCGACCCTCCAAGGATATGCCTCCCCAGACCATCACTAACCCACTGTCAAACCAGTCTTGCTGGATGGTGTTGCAGGCAGCATAATGTTTACCACGGTGTCTCCAGACTCTTTCATGTCTGTCATGTGCTCAATGTGAACCTGCTCTCATCTGTGAAGAGAACGGGGTGCCAGTGGTGGACCTGCCAATTCTGGTGTTCTCTGGCGAATGCCAATTGAGCTGCATGTTGATGGGCTGTGAGCACAGGTCCCACTAGAGGATGTCGGGCCCTCATGCCACCCTCATGCAGTCTGTTTCTGACAGTTTGGTCAGAAACATGCACACCAGTAGCCTGCTGGAGGTCATTTTGTAGGGCTCTGGCAGTGCTCCTCCTGTACCTCCTTGCACAAAGGACCAGTTACTGGTCCTGCTGCTGGGTTAATGCCCTTCTACGGTCCTGTCCAGCTCTCCTTGTGTAACGGCCCGTCTTTTGGTATCTCCTCCATGCTGTTGAGACTGTACTGGGAGATGCAGCAAACCTTCTTGCGACGGTACGTATGGATGTGCCATCCTGGATGAGATGGACTACCTGTGCAACCTGAATGGGCTGCAGATACCACCTCATGCTACCAGTAGTGACAAGGACACTAGCAAAACTCAAAACTAGAGAAGGAAGGATAAGGAGAGAGCAATTGTCTGTGGCCACCACCTGCAAAACCATTCCCTTTTTAGGGATATCTTGCCTCTCCAGTGCACCTGTTTTCACTTTCATTTGCACCAAAACAGGTGACATTGATTCACAATCGCTTATGCTTCCTAACTGGACAGACTGATATTCCTGATGTTTAATTGACTTGGTGTTATACTGTGATGATTACATGTTCCCTTAATTTTTTTGAGCAGTGTATATTCACAGAAAGTAAAATTTTCAGGGGGTGTACATGATTGTCAATGATCTCCATTTACCGCTTGTGAGGGGCTGGACAGACAGCCTTGGCCTGGTGAAAAGAGCCATGTTCTTCAGTGGTCCGACTTTGGCCTTATGCTCTAGGTGGATCTTCTTCAACTCAGACAGAGGAATGAAACGCTTCAGCATCCTTTCAAACTGGACATCAACCTTGTATTCAAACAAGATGCAAGCAGAGTAAAGTACTAGTGCATTTTTAATAGGATTGCAAAAGAAAGACTGGTATCTGCATATCTTGTTTAGAACACAATGTAAGCATGAAATCATTCATACAGTACCATACTCCATTTGGGGTTGTCTGCCTTGCTGGAGGCATCATAATGGACATCGTTCTTGTCAAACTGAGTGTGGTCCACATAAGACTCCTTAACAATCTGTAACAAAAATCAAGTTCAAAGGCACTATAACTCAAAACCCATTTAGTGTATATTACCAACAGAAATTGGAACAGATTGACATTCACCTTCACAATTCCAGCAATTCCAGGCTCCTTGCAGTTGCTGTGGTAAAAGAATGCCTGCTGCCCTTCTTTCATGTCTCTCATGAAGTTCCGGGCCTGGTAGTTCCGTACACCATCCCAACACCCCGTTTGATTAGGAAGAGCCTTCAGATCCTCGATCCCAAACTGTGACATACCGGCAGTAAGAAATTAAGCCTCATCTTACCCACAAAGTCCTATAGGGTAGGAGCCCATCTAACGTTCATGTAGCGTTAGACAGCTATATATAAGCACAGTGGATATTAAAAGTATCACCTTTATTCAAAATGCAGCTTTTGTTTATTTAAAGTCTGAAATTTAGACAAATCATGTCAGACCTTTTTTCAGTTTTAACAAGATCTTATAAACAACAATATTTACATGAAAAACAAAAGGTTAACTTCTCTGGATAATAATTTCAATAAAAACTGTAACTATCTTGGTTGCACACCCCACAACTAACCCTTTGTGGAAAGACCTTTTGCATGGAATGAAGCAGGAAGTCTGTTTGGATAGGTCTCTATCAAACTTCATTTTGGAAATATCCCACTCTCCTTTGCAGAAGAGTTCAAGATCAGTCAAATTGTCAGGGGATCTCGTGTGCATAGCCCTCGAAAAATTATTTAAAAAAATTCAAAATACCATCTGTACATACTGAGAAAGTCAAGCAAATGCATTGGGTTCCATTTGGAAATAGGAGTCTTTGGTATATTACAATCTAGCAGACTTACTACAAGGCCTTGGAACTGGTAAAAACTGTGAAGCCATTATGTACCTTGTCTCTAACATTTACAGACACTTTTCATGAAAAGTCCCTTCACAAGACAGAATGTTGAATAATATTAAACATATTTCATCCTGATGTCTGCTTATTTTGTACTTATATACAAGGAAATCAGATATAATATCCACAGGGATATTTGGCTATTAACCCAACCTTCATGTATGCTGGTCTGTATAATATACATGCTTCTGCCATTTCTATTTCCAGATATATTTTTTTTTAATAAATCACTACTAAATAATTTTGGAGGGAACGTATTTAGCATAGAGAGCAATACACAGACCGGTGCCACAAAAAGTTGGGTTACTACTACTGTGGACATTTAATCTCCCTTTCCTACAGACCACAGGACACACGGTGGACAACAGGTCTATTTGAATATACTTTTATTCAACATTCTGGCTTGACAATTACATCTTTTGTCACATTTTTCCAAATTATTATCCATAGGCAAAAATATACTCAGAAATAACATCACTGTGGAGCAACAGCAGATGTCACATTTGCATTGTCAACAGAGGAGAAAATACCTTGACATCTATGCCATTTTCGAAGCGGCTCTCTGGCTCTGACTTCATCAGCCAGTGACAGAACTGTGGTCGTTCAGGCGTTTCTTCTTTTGAATTTGACTGTTTTCCTGTCTTCCCTGAAGTTACAGCTTTCCTTTTTCCCTTGAGTCC
Source organism: Esox masquinongy (assembly GCA_016801175.1). Lineage (NCBI taxonomy): Eukaryota > Metazoa > Chordata > Actinopteri > Esociformes > Esocidae > Esox > Esox masquinongy. Next base: position 27,709 of record JACXGI010002879.1, read on the forward strand.
CTGAGCAAATTGTACTACAGAGTCCTCACTGTGGGACCCAGTTTTAGTCTCTTCCTTGCTACCTAGATACAATACATGAATACAATAACTTATTAACAACCATTGATTTACAAACAGTGGTGGTTATATCGTGTGAAACAGGGTCAGGGTTGTTGAATTGAAAATCACAGCCTAGAAATATGCTTTTACTCACAGGACTGTGATGTTCTTGTGGAGCCACGGGTTCTCTTTTTAGGTCCCATGTCTGAGAGAGGAAGTGGTTAGTATTGAAGAACCAAACTCAGGCCCAGACTGGGAAATTGTACAGTATGCCTACAAATTGTACAGTATGCCAACTGATCTACATCTAGTTGTATAGCATGCAGCCACCATTCCAGTTATGCCACAACCTGTAACTGTACCTGTTTTAGCAGTATGTGCCCCATGTTGGAAAATATCTCATTTGTAGATGGTTGTGATGGAAAATGCATTGTTTGCATTGCCGAGCAGTGACTAAGAAAAGTATTACATCTAACGGTTTGATGGATTACAGGCTTTGTGTCTCTTGCTGCCATAGAGGAAGCATTTCACACACAAAATCTGAATGAGACTTCAAATGCAGAAGACTTACATTTGCTAGAATGGTTCTTCCAGCATCCTTTTTTTTTTGCATGGCCTGCTGACCTTGAAAAATGTGCGAACACTTCCCCAGCTCACATGGCAATGCAATACGAACTTGCCGACTGTAAGAGCAGTCAATCCACTATCTTGCCATTATAATGTGTGTTATTGTGCAGTCACTCATGCCGCTGTTTTACACCTTGTTCGTCTACCTCACAGTTGCCAATCCAATTCCACGGATGGCCTAGTGTATTCTGGTTTAGTTTTTATCTTTGAATTCATGCCCAATTGAAACCTATACAATCAGGTGAGAGGAAATCCTAACTAATTAGTGGTCTAACTAATCAATCAAGCACATGGTACAAGTGAAAACAAATAGACACTGCCCTCCATGGAACCAGTTTGACACGTGGTGTAGCTAATCATCCTTAAAATTGGGCAACGTGTTACTGCAAACAGGAAGTTGTACAGAGCATGTATCTGCAAGAATTAATGCCCACTGCTCTTTATGCAGATTATTCTCTATCTTTCATGACTGTACAATGTATAAATGCTTAAACATATTCAAAAAGACATCTATCTTCACTTATGTGAAGTTGGCATACATAAGATGCAAAGTGAGAGCTTATGTGATTAAAATGTTGCAGTGCTTAAATGACAAAATATACGGTCATGTACCAAGTGTGTGGTGACAAAATATGTTAAAGAATCTCACGATTTAAGGTATTGTAATTGTGGTGGAAATCACATTGCCCTACTAGGGTTAAGGAGTGTGATGTAGCATGGCTCTGCGGTTTACAACAGGTCTCCTCAAGGGCAGGTGAAAATCTTCAACATCCTGAGATTCAAAATTGTTCAACGCTTCTGCATACGAATACTTCGATTGTAAAGGTAGATTGTTTTTTATTGAACACATGATTAACTGTACTGCCCGGACAACATTAAGTCTGAGAAACTGCACTGTTGACCAAACTTTTTTTCCCACCATGTCACGATATGACTTGCACTGGAATGCTATATCTATTAAATATTTGTGATTCGTCGTATAGCCTACTCACCTTTTCCGCAATATTTGTTATGGAATAAATTCAACTGGACGAACAACGTTTAGAAGATAAACATTTGAGATTTGTTTAAAAAATCTGTCCTACGTCAGTAAACTCTAACAGGTAAATTACGTAAATGTATTAATGTGAAAAAGGGATTAGCCCTATCTGGAATGTTCAATTGCTATAATACATGCCGTGTAAAACTTCATTATCAGCAAATAATAAACTTGTTTAATGAAATCAGATAAGTCGAACAAGGAATGTTACTTACGTTAGATCTAAATCGCAGTAATCAGAAACCACAACAGTAGCAAGGATGGACCATGAATGATCTCCCGCACTAGTGACGTCAAATATACATGACGAAGACGTATTTTCATTTCTCTGCTAGCCGTTTCACTAGCTGCTAGGTTCAACAATACATTATTGTAGACTGTCAGGTTTTCTAGCTATTAGTGTTGTGTTTATAGCATACGTGCTACATATATTTTTTGTGTTAAAAAAATTACCAGAAAGCATACACGGAACACAGAAAGCAATAACTATTATCTAAGAACTACACTTGAAAAAATGAAACTACATTTCCGCTGATGCAGCGTATCTAATATTACTAGTGCCATCATGGCTGTAGGGGGAACGTTGTCGAGAGTAGCAAGACTGACTTCATGTATCAATAGAAGTCGCTGTTTAATATTTAACAGCAGACAGAGACGAGGAATATATTCATGCATTGACCGTAAGTAACATTTTTAGGAGGTAGCTATCGGCGGTAGGGTAATGTAGGGATCCACTCTGCAGGGTTACTAGCTAACTGCTGCTAGCAAGGTTAGTTAGGCAGCTGCTGGGATCTCGTTACATGAAGTGTTTGGCGTCAAACAAAAACCTGGTGCTGGTGTTGTACTTGTATTCCATTTTATAGAGCGCTTCCTCAGGTGTACAGAACACTTCAAAAGAATAAGACTTACAGTACTGTACCATTGCTGAGAATAGCCTGACTTATTTTGACCTGAAGATAGGTTGGTCATATTGTTGTCAACATTTCTTTCTAGGTTTAGAAAAGTGATTCTCAAACCCTAATAACTTGGGAAGCCCCAGTTATTATCTTAGATGTATTCCAAACTTAGTAGCCTACTGTACACCTAAATCAACTTATTGATTATACTAATTACTAAGACCTTCATTAGTTGATTGGCAAGCTGCTCAGTCAGTTCACCATGCAATGCAAAGTAGTCAATGAAGTTCTCTTATTGTCAGGAAACTGTAGAAACAATAAGAATATGCTGTATTCAAATCAAAATACACTACTGTAGCTACCTGCTGGAACCAACTTTGTATAATTTCTAGGTTCATGATTTGAAAGGAATGAGGGGCAGAAAACAAACACATGCAATCCAGGCCTAATCGATACACAATTAACAATTGAAAACTATACTGAAAGTAAAGGAGTTTCAAACAAGGTTTACAAAATATATAAGCTCTCTGCCTAGGCTGCCTTATGGCACCATGGCAACCAGGGAACTCCAAAAACCTGGTAGGCCTGTGTTAAAGGGGCGCTTCACCCTGTGGGGGCCTTAGGTGGTGTTTTTCATGTCTGAGAGATTTTTTAGGGCAGTGAGAAGTGTTTCACATGTAATTGGCCAGACGGAGTGAGGAATGTTGTTTGGGTGCCAAAAACTCCATTAAGGCAGTTTGGATTGAAGAGTGAGAAATATATGAAAAATGTGGTCATGTCTGGTTTCATTTCATAAAACCTCCATTTGATTTGAGCCTTGCTTATTTATAACCATGCCTGTGTGAAATGACTATTGCGATTTGTGGCTAGTGATCTGCTGTAAAATATATAGTTTACCCTTTTTACAGATGGCTAGTTAGTTGTCATCTGCAATTGATTTTTGCTTTGCTCATTGACAACTATGCCTGTAGGAATTAAGTTGTTGTGCTACAGTGAAATACCCTTTAATGGCGTCATTATTGTGCATGCAATTTTGAACTTGGCAAATCAGATCAGGCTTGTATTGTTCGTGTTTGTTTACGAACGATACATGTAACTAGCTTTACAACTATTTTAAACAAATCAGCTTGACTGACCCATGTTAGTTGACTATTACTTTTAATTTTGGTATAAAAGACACTACTTTAAAAAAAGCTATGAAACTGAGCCATTTATAGAGAACAACATAAGTTTTTCTTGTAAGAAGGAAGGCCTACACCCAAGTAGGGTTAAATTGTAGTATTATTTTTGGTGGTGATTATTCATTATTGTGATGGGAGTAATAACTTAACTGTTTCCATAAAATTGAGCTGCCTGCAAATCAGCGGGGTTGAAATATGGGAAACATTTTCAGTTTGCTATTATTTCCAGCCTGTGCCAAATGTATGGGCACCCTTGATACAAATTAGTAAAAAAAACCTGTATGAAGTATACAACTCAGGTAATGAGCTATATTGTACTGTTCAAATATGTGGAATATAATGTACATTGTTAATAATTAAATTTCTCAAATTATTGATAACTATTGGCATCCTTGTTTTATAACCTTTTTTACACTACACCCTTGCAAGGGGTAACAGCACTATTTTATATTGAGGTTGGAAAACACGTTGGAAGTCAACCTTTCCAGATTCTTTGGTCTGAGCTTATGGAATTTCCTCTCAAACTAACAACAAAACAATGTTTTTTTTAAAACAGGTCTGGGTAATTCATATGGCCAATAAAAATTTGGGATTTTGAGGTTAATTAACCATTTCTTAGTGGATTTCTGTGTTCTTGGGGTCATTGTCTTGCTGAAAGGTCCACTTTGGGACAAGTTTCAGCCTTCTAGCAGAGGCATCCAGGTTTTAGGCTAAAAGGTAGAGGTAATGATGCCATTAACCTTAACAAAGGCCACAGGATCAGTGCAAGTAAAACAGACCCATAACATTAAAGATCCACCACCATATTTTATAGTAGGTATTATGTTTTTTTTTCTGCATATGCATCCTTCTTTCTATGCCAAACCCACCTCTGTTGTGGGTGGTCAAGGAGCTTTCATTTCATCTGACCATAGTACCCAGTTCCAATCAAAGTACCAAAGCTAGTTAGCAAACTTCCAAAGCTTATACAGCACCAAATTTGTAGATTTGATTACAAAAAAGTTGTGACGCTGTGTAAAATGTAAATAAAAACAGAATGCAATGATGTGCAAATCATTTAAACCCTGTAGTCAGTAGAAAATAATAAAGACAATTATCAAACGTTGGAACTTTTTATTTTTTCTTGAAAAAAATATGCCCACTTTGAATTTGATGCCAGCTACATGTTTCAAAAAAGTTGGAAAAAGGCAACAAAAGACTGGAAAGTTGTGTGATGCTAAAAAACTCAACCTGGTAGAATCTCACACAACTAATTAGGTCAATTGGCAACAGGTCAGCAACATGACTGGGTATAAAAAAAGCCTCCCAGAGAAAATGAGTCTTTCAGAAGTAAAGATGGGGAGGGGCTCACCACTCTGTGAAAGACTGCACAGGCAAATAGTGCAACAATTTCAGAATAACGTTCCTCAACATAAAATTGCAATGTTTTGGAGATCTCATCATCTACGGTACATAGTATCATTAATAGATTCAGAGCATCCTGAGAAATCTCTGTATGCAAAGGACAAGGCTGAAAACCTATATTGGATGGCAGTGATCTTCGGGCCTTAGGCAGCACTGCATTAAAAACAGACATGATTCTTTAGTGGAAATCAATGCATTGGCTCAGGAACACTTCCAAAAGCCAATGTCTGTGAACACAGTATGTCGCTGCTTCCATAAATTCAAGTTGAAACTCTACCATGCAAAGAGGAAACCATATATAATCAAGATCCAGAACCACCGCCACCATATCTGGGCCTGAGCTTGTTTAAGCTGGACTGAGGCAAAGTTGAAAACTGTCCTGCGTTAGTGCACATGGCATGGGTACCTTGCACATCTGTGAAGGTACCATAAATGCTGAACAATATATACAGGTTTTGGAGCAACATATGCTGCCATCCAGACAACGTGGCCATCCAGAAGGCCTTGCTTATTTCAGCAAGACAATACCAAACCACATTCTGCACGTATTACAACAGCATGGTTCCATAGTAAAAAAGTCCAGGTGCTAAACTGGCCTGCCTGCTGTTCAGATTTGTCACAAATTTGAAAACATTTGGAGACCCCAAACTGTTGAGCAGCTGAAATCCTGTATTAAGCAAGAATTGGATTACATTTCACTTTCAAAACAACAGCAGTTGGTCTCCTCAGTTCCCAAACGCTTATTGTTAAAAGAAGAGGTGATGCAACACAGTGGTAAGCATGCCCCTGTCCCAACTTAAAAATGTGTTGCTGGCATCAAATTCGAAATGGGCATGTATTTTTCCAAAAACGATAACATTTCTTAATTTCAACATTTGATATGTTGTCTTTGTACTATTTTCAATTAAATGTAGGGATGAATGATTTGCACATCATTGCATTCTGTTTTTTGCATTTTACACAGTGTCCCAACCTTTTTGGAAACAGAGTTGTACACTGATTGAATCTGCCTCCTCCTCACAATCAATAATTTCCCTCATCTTTACTTAAGATAACAAATAATGGGTTCAAGGTGACTGATCGCGGTTAGCTCAATTAATCGTGATCCAGCGGTCATGTCATAATTGCGACAGGCTTAGGTGTCATCAGGTTTAAAAAAGTTATTACCCACTTATTGCTGCCCTTGTTAACTAATTATGGTTAGCTGTTAGAGTATTTTGATTTAACTGCCGGGCCTGATTTGGTACAAAATATATATCTGGGTAGTTTAGTCTATTGCCATTAGTGACCATTAGTGACAATCTGGAAAGGGTTACAAAGACATTTCTTAAGCTCTGTTGCTTCGTCATACCACAATCAGGAACATTTTGTCCTAATTCATCTTGTGGGACAGTAGAATGTCCTCAGGAGTAGCCATCCTGGTAATCTCTCGAGCAAGGTGTAATATTGTCCGCAGTCACAAAGAACCCTAGAACAAAATCCGGGGATCTGCAGGTCTTTTTTGCCTTGGGTTAGATCAATATTTAAATTGAAAAACACTTGGTATAAATGTGATTCTTGGTGGAATAGCAAGGTGGAAACTTTCTTATCACGAAGAACATGAATGCTCATGTTAAGTTTGCCAAATGCACCTGGATGATCCTCAAGAGTTTTGGAAAAAATGGGCAGATTAGTCAAGTGACATTATGCTTGTTGAAAACCAAACACTGCATTCCACTTACAGTAATTGATTTGGAGTGTCAGTGTTTTAAAATTAAATATCAAACAATGAAATTTCTTTAAGGAAAATGAGAATTAGTCAGAGGTTTGAATACTTTTCCAAGGCAGTGTATGTATAAAGGATATCCTGATGTATCCATCCTTACACTGTGAGCTGTCCATCAGGGTGTCCACTACATTCCACAGGCACGTTAAGCTTCCACTTATTCCTATTTCGATTAGCTACCAGCTTGTTAAATGAATAGTTTTTTAAAACATGAAATCACAGGTATTGGAGTTTGCAATGTAGAGTGAGATACTATGGAAGAAATGTGAATTGACCATCTTAATGTATTGTTTGATAATGCTTTGGTTTGGTTTACAATGCCACCTGCAGTGCTGTGCTACAGACCTGAACAAATTATTTTTATTGTCATTTTGTGTGAATTGCTACATTACTATGCTAAAGTCTAAAGTCTTGGGCGCATGACTATGCTAAAGACTAAAGTCTTGGGCGCATGAAATTCAATCTAAAACTATTTATTTGGGTAGTTAGTGTTTATTTGTAAATAATGTTTATCTATTAGCAGGATTGCACCACTAGGTTTTATGCCTTATGTGCCCTGTGTGACTATTATTAACTCCTTCCTTGTAGCTGCTCATGGCCTCAGCATGGAACAGAGGGAGTTTCAGAAGGTGGCTTTTGACTTTGCAGCAAATGAAATGACTCCATATATGGCAGAGTGGGATGAAAAGGTACTACTAAGCTGTTTTTTTGTTATTTTATATCCAATCGTTCCTCCTTTTCCCCACATTTTCATGATGTCCAATTAGTAGCCACAAACCTGTCTTAGCACAGCAACTCCCAGGACACTTGGAAGAGAAGAAGTTTGGTATGAATCCTCAGAGACACTCTCTGCCCAAACAAGTTCTGCTTCTATTCACTTCTATAACAGATGAAATTGGAACCGGAACTAAGAGCTCAACTCTCTGTCTTCCAAAATTACCAGCAAGTGTATAGGCCAAATTTACACTACCCTTTCAAAAAAATGAAAGACACAAACTCCTCCAAATTTGGAAATTGACAAGTCACCAAAACGAATGATGCTCGTTATCTCATGATCTTGTTATCGTTATCTCAAGTCGTGATTTGGTACAGTACACATTTATGTTTATGTAGTCTGTCCACAAGAGATTATGTATATGCAAAATGTTCTTTAAAAACATTCATTAAGTGTATGTGATGAAAACAAAAAAAGTAAACCACTATGTTCAAGAAGTGAACCTAATAAACATTTTTCGGTGCAAATTGCAGACATTTTATAATTATACTATCATAAATTGGTGCTGGAAAAAAAAGATTTTTTAACGAGGGTTAAAAAGCTTAAGCAACCAGTAGGGGACTGAATTTACAATGTAACAGTCATTATAAACCAACATAAATACAAAAGTTTTTTTAATGGATAAAATAATGTACATGCACAATGTCCAAATTAACAAAACCTTTGAGACATTTGATTAATGATATGCTCTCATTGCTTGCTCTGTAGCATTTGAGGTTTATCTCTATAGTTGCGGTGAAAAGTGATGTAAAGTTCATTTGATTGATTTCATTTCTGTGATGTCTGACCAGGCCCGAGTCATGTTCAACTCATTGGGCATGAGCCGGACCAGGTATGCATTTTCAGGCCCAATGAAAAGTACATGTATTTTAAAACCTTTGCAATTGTTCAGGAAATCTTCCCTGTGGAGACCATGCGGAAGGCTGCCCAGCTAGGGTTTGGGGGGATTTATGTACAGCCAGAGGTGGGAGGATCTGGCCTGTCTCGCCTCGACACCTCTGTCATCTTTGAGGCCTTATCAACAGGCTGTGCCAGCACAACCGCCTACATCAGCATTCACAAGTAAGTTTTGGCTAATGCCAGCAATCACCGCTATGTTCATGGTCTCGTAGAACCATCCTGATCTCGGAATGTGAGCTTACGAGATCAGGATGGTTCAACATTTCAAGCTCTTTAAAGTGTCTGCTAAATAGAATTCCACAGTGATGAAGTTGGCTGAGACAGATGTTTCACTTTCAAATGTATGCCAAACGAAGACCATTGATTGAAGTTTTACTAACCATACAAACTCCACAGTGGATTGAATATGGATTCACCAATTTAAACATTCATTATAATGTTTAAATCCCATTATAAAAAAGAAAAGAATTGCTGAATATGGTTTAGCCATGACAGAAAATTGAGCAACCTGGCAAGGAGGTTGGTGGTCAGAAGCCAAGACACCAATGGTAAAATGGAAATAGCTACAGTGTTCCACAGCCAGCACAAGAGAAACTGTCCACATGTCAACAATTGACCAGATGTTCCACACCGTTATTTGAAAGAGTAGGGTGGAGAAAATTGTTGCTGAAAATCCAGTTTGTTTGTTGCCGTAAGGCATGTGGAAGACCAAGCAAAACATATGAGCAAATGTTGCAAAAGGTTTTCTCATTAAGTGAGATTTGTACTTTTTGACCAAATACAAAACTCCATGTATGCTGTGTAGCCAACACTGCTCATGTCTTTGGAAACAAAAGTAGAGCATGGTGGTGGTAGAACATGGATGCTTTTCATTGAAAAGGACTGGGAAACCTGGTTTTAGGGCAAGATTGATGGTAGCCAAAAAAGGAAGTCTGGATGTGTCTGCATGAGACGTTAGGCTGGTGTGGAAGTTGACCTTTTAGCAAGACTCTAATCCATATCACACGGCTCCAACAGTGTCCTAGAATGGTGCATACCTTAGTCTAGTTGAGAATCTGTGGCAAGACTTGAAGCTCGCTGTTAATAAACGTTACCCAGAAAACTTGAGGGGAATGGGCAAAAATAGGAAACAGATTTGCAAAGGTAAATCCTACCCTAAAAAGACAGCTGTCATTGCTACCAAAAGTGGTTCTATCAATTATTGACTCAATGGGGTGAATATTTATTCACCCAACAAATTTGTTTTTCATTTCATATTAAGTTTAATTTCACATTGTAACTATTTTGCACCTTTGTTCTGTGGCGTTAATCAAAAGGTGAGAATCCCAAGGGAACCCATTTTAATTCCAAATTATAACACTACAATATGTGAAAAGGTTCTTGGGAGGTGAATACTTATGCACAAGGACTACTTTTAACAATTCACTCTTTACAAAAAAATCATTTACTGAAAGAGCATTGCCAATGCAAAATTTGGTAACATAATTTAGTCTATGTGAACTCTGAATATCTTCTCTTTATTAAGTTGTAAAAGATCGTGCTAAAATTACATTGGTTATGAAGTGGATTTACACCTGAACTGCACTAACATAATATAATCAATCTGTAATCTGTGCTACAGGTATGCATATTAATGCAGTTCTTGTCATGGTGATGTATTTACACAATGTTCAAAAAGATATAAGTATGCAATATCCTCTTTTGGATTTTGGCTAAACAAGACCAAACAGAATAAATACTGAAGCTATCATAAAAATCTGTTTTACAAGTTTGTACCATAAAGTACAGAACAGTCTAGTTCCATACTGTACACTAGATTGCACTGTCACTGAGCTAGGGTTTGTCATATGGGATAGTAAAACAATGAATGGACTCATATTATGTAACATTTTACTGTTGGGTCTAATAACTTTCAAAGTTAATGTCATGAAGTATTTGCTGTTTGAATGGCCATCCAAAATGGTGAAAGATAATTCAGTACATTATAGTTCAATATGGTATATTATAGTGTATTGGGTTGTATGCTCACCGTACAAAGAGCTTGTTTGCGGTTAATGGTTGGTACACACAAACACTGTGTAAAAATGAACTGCCTAACTTATTCAGCTACTGTAGAGGCCAGGTGTAGTTCCCTGTACAGGAATGAATTTGCAGCTTACACCCTACCCATGCCTGTGTTGAAAAGCCCAACTCTACCGAGGCTTGGTTGATTCATTTTGTCATCCCCATGTAAGGTGGTACTTAGGAACGCTACTCTCACTTTTTGAAACGTTGAGGAAAAACACCTTGTTCTGTGTGTGCAGAGTAGCCTGGGGGATAAGGTTAGAATGTCAGACATGTTCCATCCAATCAGCATGTGTTGTGGGTGTGACTTATTTCACAAACATCTTTGTTGGAGTCCAATAGGTGTTAGTGTTTTGGACTGAACCAATTATATGCATCTTTGGTTTGAAACAAATGTTTTCAATTAATATATAGTCAGTTGTGGCCTATACTATATGTAATATTTGGTGTGATTGTACAATAATGGGTTAATGGATTTTGTTTGCAGCATGTGTAACTGGATGATTGACACTTATGGAAATATTGAGCAGAGGGAGAAGTTCTGCCCTGAGCTTTGCACGATGAACAAGTTTGCCTCCTATTGTCTCACTGAGCCAGGTAGGTATTTTTTGTTCTCATCTTTTTAGTATATGATGGTGTCATGCATTGGCACCAGAACCTGTATAGTGTGTTTATGAAGACTTATTTCTGAATCTTATTGCTGAATCATGTTTCAGGCAGTGGCAGTGATGCTGCTTCGTTAATCACAACTGCAAAGTTGGAAGGAGACCATTATGTCCTCAATGGCTCCAAGGTGCAGTTTTTTTCTTATCATTTGTTTCACCTTACCGTAGCTGATGTGATCAAATTAATTCTGATATAAAGCGAAAGTCCTTTCACTGTATTTGTCCTGCTGAAGGCCTTTATTAGTGGAGGAGGAGACACAGATGTGTACGTAGTAATGTGTCGGACAGGAGGTAAAGGTGCCAAGGGGATCTCCTGTGTGGTGGTGGAGAAAGACACTCCAGGACTCAGCTTTGGCAAGAAGGAGAAGAAGGTTAGTTCATCCCCTAATGCAGAGGTGAGCAAACTAAGGCACACGGGCCAGATCTGGCCCCCTAGGCAATTCCGTCTGAATTAAAATGTATTAAATGTCAAATTTATATGACATTATAAGGGACTTACTGAATAAATGTTTGCCCTTTTCTAGGCTGCAAATCATTTATGAAGAACAAATTACAAAAACAATGTGGCCCTCCAATTAATTTAAAAATCCTGATGTGGCCCCGGAGTCAAAAAGTTTGTCCTCCCCTGCCCTAATGTCTCAGTGAAGCCACCAGGGGGCAGCGTTGGGTTGGAAGTCCAGAGAGAAGTAGTGATTCTCCAACGGAGGCCCCATTCAGTTATTCTTTTTCACTACCCTTTTCACTTTCTTTTACTCACACTATCTCTTGTTTTCTTTCTCCCCAGGTGGGTTGGAACTCCCAGCCAACCAGAGCAGTGATCTTTGAGGACTGCCTTGTCCCAGTGACCAATCGGCTGGGTCAGGAGGGACAGGGCTTCAACATTGCTATGAGTGGCCTGAATGGAGGCAGGATCAATATTGGTGAGTTGACCCAAGATTAGTTTATTTCATGACCATTCATGTATTTCTCTCCAGGATTTGAAATACAGGCAAGGTTTAAGTGCCTGCCACATCTTGAATTACATTGGCATATGGCCATGGCTTTTAGGAAAAATGGCACTGGATTTATTTCAGTGTATTTCATTTAAATCTATTAACAAGCCTTGTTAAGGTGGATAACGCACATTTAATAACACTTTGAAACACTGAGCTGCCCTCCAGAACACCAAGTCAGCTAGTCGATGGTATACACATACTAGTCTATAACACATCTGTCTGTATCCTCAGGACAAAGTATTTAGATTATATTTCCTCTGAGTAAACATGCATTATCAAATTAATATCCTTTCTTCCTCAGTCTAAAATGACGCAGAGCGTTTCCCCTCACTGTTCCTGCAAGCTTATCCAACATTGTCTCTCTGTTCTTAGATTTGAATTGCCACAGCAATCTGATTGAATATGGTACATTTTTAACTCCTATATTGAGTTCACACAATTTTACACTCAACTGAAATGGTGATTACACCCGACTCTATAGATGTCACTTGACTGGTAATACAGATGTGCATGTGTTAGTCACACACCTTTTAAAAGGCAGTCAGTATATAGCTTGAACACCCTTTCCCTCATGTATTGTAATACATCTTATAGAGTGGATCGGACTGTTGATTGTAGCAAAGTTACTGTCAAATTTGTGTTTATGGAACGTATTATATCAAGTAATGATGTCTTAATATAATTGGATTAAATAATAGTGAAAAGGTATTGGGAGAAAAGTCATATCAAAAGCAATGTGAGAATTGCATTGTGAATGGCAATTAGATTATATAAACATGCGATACAGTGTTGTTCTATAGTCTTTCTACAGTGAAGTTGTTTCCCGAGGTTTGTGGGGCTGTGGTAATGATGTGTAGTTTGTGACTTGGTGTGTTCAGAGGGCCGTTGGTTTGTGCCCACGTGGTGTGTTCATACAGTGGAAGAAGAAATACTGTTACATCATTTTATATTTGCCCTGATACCTTCGTAACAGCCTGTATATTTTACATATTTTTTTTAATCAACTGTTGGTAGAAGGGTTTTTGAAAACAGAGCTTTATTCCATATACTGCATCTGTTGTTTTGGAGACACGGATTTGCAGATTAACTGTCAGGTTAAACCTTTTTGTCTTGGCTAGCTATATCTACCTAGCTGGCTACTTTGTGTGGAGAAGTTATAATAGTTATATGTACTACTACAAGACTGTTTGCCAGACCAGTCTTCTGCAAGATCATCAGCTGACTCAACCAAGGGCTTTAGTCATTGGAGGATGGAGCATTCAGAGACTTGCCTTGTGTCAGACCTGTTACAATGTATTTGTTTTGTTTTCTGCTTTTGAAACACTTTGAGATTCTATGAAATGTGCTTAACCACTTCTTAATATGAAATATAGGTGAATAATTGATTATGTATGATGAAAAGGGTAATGTAGAATTTTGTGTTGGCCTTAGTCGAATGTAAAGATGTAGAGTATAGCTATTTTATTAATTCTGTTGAGTTTTGCTGCAAGTTTTTGTAATTTTGAGATAGTAAATAAAAATATGTATTTTAAATATATACGTTTATCACGTTATAACGAGAAACTTTGAGATGCAGCAGCAAAAAAATGTTTGTTTTTATTTCAAGATAAAAAAAAAATATCTGATTCATTGATATGCAAAGCATCTCGTGCATATTTTCAGATTGTGGATGGTTTTCAGATTGTGGATGGTTGTGTGCCTTTCATTTTTTACCTGCGGTTAATCTCTCTGTAGCTTCCTGTTCTCTTGGAGCAGCCCATGCATGTGTACAACTGGCTAGAGATCACCTTTTAGTACGCAAGCAGTTTGGAGAGACCCTCTCCAACAACCAGGTACTGGAAGCATTCCGTCATCTATACAGCTTTCCGTTCCTTTAGTAGTACTCTGTGTGGTTGCTTATATATTAGGACTGCACACTTAATCGAAATATAATCGAAATTACGACATTGACATGTGCAATATCCAAATCGCCAATTTACACGATTTTCAGCTCCAAAAAAGGTGAATGATATGCGCTTCATGCGAGACCACGGACATGCATGGTATGTCCGTAATTGTTTTTCTTGCGGGTGCTGTAGGTATTTTTGTAGATTAATTAAATACCTGGACTAATTTTCTTTAAATACTTGATGGTTTTTCAATTTTTGTTTGAGTTAACACTGCAACTGCAGTTACCGAGTGGCGCCAAGATATTGTCCCACATACACAACAGCATGGTTACTAAAAGTTTCGGCTTCAGTGTCGGTGCCTACAAACAAACTTAATATGGGAGACAATATACCTCAAGGGTTGAGATATTTTGCCGAACCAGCTGTGGGAACGGCACAAACATAGCAAACGCCAGTGCATTAAATGAGCAGATAAACAAATAGTTCGACACGGGCTGCACCTTCAAATTGGTGTAAGTGTAAAATAGAAAACACCGAACTTTAACTCGATTTTTATTCAGTCTAATAGCACATTATGAAGGCTGTGATCACTATTTTTACGTGAGATTATCTACGCTGTTTACACCCATGTTTGAAAATCGCAAATTATAACCGTAATTGCAATATTTGTCAAAAAAATCGTGATTCAATATTTTATCAAAATCTTGCCGCCCTATTATATATTCTTAACTCTCACTACGTAGTTGTTGGCTGCCATGTCACAAGAATTTCCTTGTGCGGGATGACGCTTTGTTGTTTGGTGCATATGACAAAGAAACTTTGGAACTTGATTTCTTTGGTTCTCTTTTAGAACATTTGATTGTTTCTTTTTTCTGGCGATTTCTGGCTTCCATTTCTAGTTCCTGCAGTTTAAGTTGGCAGAGATGGCCACCAAGCTAGTGGCATCTCGTCTGTTGGTGCGTGAAGCTGCCCTGGCACTTCAGGAGGGCAGGTCGGATGCTGTTTCCCTCTGCTCCATGGCCAAACTTTTTGTCACTGACGAGTGCTTTAATGTGAGTCAGTGTCTTCTGCTTAAAAAGGTTCTGAGCTATAGATAAGAAAGATAATAAAAAGAGAGAAAATTGTATTTTTCTGTTTACTGTAAAACTTACACTTGCTAATGGTCTTGGCATGTTATTGCTTTAACCACAGTAGTCTTATTGTGGTCAGTTATTCAAAGCAAGGTATATATGCAATAACATTTACAGTGGATATAAAAAGTCTACACACCCCTGTTAAAATGCCAGGTTTTTGTGATGTAAGATAATGAGACAAATAGAAATCATGTCAGAACTTTTTCCACTTTTAATATGACCTATAATGTGAACAATTCAATTGAAAAACAAACTGAAATCTTCGAGGGGGAAAAATGAAAAATAAAAACCTTACAATAACCTGGTTGCATAAGTGTGCACACCCTCTTATAACTGGGGATGTGTCTGTGTTCAGAATTCAATCACATTCAAACGCATGTTAAATAGAAGTCATTACACACCTGCCATCATTTAAAGTGACTCTGATTAATCACAAATAAAGTTCAGCTGTTCTAGTAGGATTTTCCTGACATTTTCTTTGTTGCATCTCAGAGCAAAAGCCGTGGTCTGCAGAGAGCTTCCAAAGCATTAGAGGGATCTCATTGTTGAAAGATATCAGTCAGGAAAAGGGCACAAAAGAATTTCCAAAGCATTAGATATACCATGGAACACAGTGCAGACAGTCATCATCAAGTGGAGAAAATATGGCACAACAGAGACATTACAAAGAACTGGACGTCCCTCCAAAATTGATGAAAAGACGAGAGGAAAACAGGTCAGGGAGGCTTCCAAGAGGCCTACAGCAACATTAAAGGAACTGCAGGAATTTCTGGCAAGTACTGCCTGTGTGCTACATGTGACAACAATCTCCTGTATTCTTCATATGAATGGGGTAGGGTGGCAAGACGGAAGCCGTTTCTTACAAAGAAAAACATCCAAGCCCGGCTGAAGTTTGCAAAAACAAACATCAAGTCCCCCAAAAGCAGGTGGGAAAATGTTTTATGGTCTGATGAAACC
>JACXGI010002879.1:44137-68531 GCA_016801175.1 Esox masquinongy
CATCTGTGGGGTGATCTGAAGAGGGCTGTGCACAGGAGATGTCCTTGCAATCTGACAGATTTGGAGCGCTTTTGCAAAGAAGAGTGGGCAAATATTGCCACGTCAAGATGTGCCATGCTAATAGACTCCTACCCAAAAAGACTGAGTGCTGTAATAAAATCAAAAGGTGCTTCAACAAAGTATTAGTTTAAGGGTGTGCGCACTTATGCAACCAGGTTATTGTTTTTATTTTTTTTATTTTATTTTTCATTTTTCCCCCTCGAAGATTTCAGTTTGTTTTTCAATTGAATTGTTCACATTATAGGTCACATTAAATTGGAAAAAGTTCTGACATGATTTATCTTTGTCTCATTCTTTTACATCACAAAAACCTGGCATTTTAACAGGGGTGTGTAGACTTTATATCCACTGTATATACAGTGCCATTGAAAAAGTAATTTCTCACTGTCAGATTTTGTGCAAATTTTTGGCACTGTAACCAAAGGAAACTTGACTGATCAAACATCCCAAAATGTTGATACCAATTTCATAATAGAAATTATGCAAAATCCAATGCCCCTGTGTAAATCGCCTCCTTAGACTCAAAAACTGGTTACGCCACCTTTAGTGGCAATAACTGCAACCAACTGTTCTAGTTGTTGATCAGTCTCTCACACCAGCATTATTTTATTACAGCGCCCTGAGGAGATATTATGTTCCCCCTCTAGTCTGACATACCACCAATTCGCAGCCTAATATATTTGTCATGGTTTGTGGGTACCGGTGCCCACTGTGGATCACGGTGCTGTGGTCAGTGCTGTCCAGGATGGTTTTGGGTTTGTTTGCGGGTGTGTGTCAGTGTGGGCTGTAGGTGTGCATAAAAAAGGTGAAATTATGCTAATATAAAGGGTTTACAGATGGATGTCTGCTTGCTCATGGCTGACCCCCCCCACCAAAGAAAAATGTTTTCGCACCTGAAGATTGCATGTTTGATTATCTAGCACACCCAACAAATGAAACAAGCACCTATCTATGGTGTTGGTTTTTTTTTAATCTCACCCTCCCTCTAAATTAATACTCATAAAAACATCTGACCAAATTCAATGTGAAAATTGTAAAACAATGCAGAATATCTGACAGGGAAAAATCTTTTTCACGGCACTGTATGAAATATTTTATGGTAAGCGTTCTCCTCTTGCTCACTGTGGACCTATAAATCTAGTAATTGGAGGACATTTGTACACACTGTCGTCTCTGCTCAACAGATCTGTAACCAGGCGCTCCAGATGCATGGTGGATACGGTTACCTCAAAGACTATGCTGTTCAGCAGTTTGTCCGAGACATTAGAGTACACCAGATACTGGAAGGTATGAAGGAATACACCTATATTTTTTTCTCATTTAGTCGTGTCAGCGCCTCAGTTTCATGCATTTGAATGTTTTCACTTATCTACACAACATTGAAGATTTAAATTGAGGTCAGTTATGAGAAACGGTCAGTTTGGCTTCCAGGTTTTGAGATTAATGGAGACAGGCAAGAGCAAACATAATAGACATCAAAGCATGCAGGCAAGACCATTGTCTGAATTATTTTTTGGTATGCGTCATTTTCTCAATACCTAGTGAATCGGTTGTTTGTTTATACCTAGTTTTGTGTAAAAATGACGCTTGTGATAATTGGTTACTCTACCAACTTTATACACCTAGATTTCACAATATTTGACCATTGTTCAAACTCTAAGTTTCTTGGGCAGCGTTGAAGAACCGCAATGTTAAGATGATACCACAAAATGTTGTGTATTTAGCTCTGTCATCTAGTTTGTAGGGATGGCCTGATCTAGGCAGGGTCTTATTGGTCCCATACACTTTTCACTTCTTAATAACTATCTTAAATGTGCTCCAAGGATTGTTCCAGACCATTAAAATATTTTTATCCATATTCCCTGATCTGTCTTTCCACAACTTTGTCCCTTGGTTCTTCTGACAGCTCTTTGGAGCTCATGGTTGAGCGTTTGCTTTGCACTACCCAGGAACCTACAGAAACTGTAGAATTGATCTTGTGAAGTCATGTGAATCAATACAATTTCAGATAGATTGAGGCCAATTACTTTAGCGTGTGATTTTGAAGATGATTGGTTACACATAAGCAAATTTTAGATCGCTCTTACAGAGGGGTAAATACTTATCCAATTACATTTCAGTTTTGTATTTTTATTTATAATTTTATTTCACAATCAAGTTTCCCTTAAGTGTGGAATACAGTGTGTAGATAATTGTGAAAAAATCCAAAGTGAAATGCATGACAGGCATTGACATGCCAAATGTTGAAATGGGTGTAGCATTTCTATAGACACTGACGTCAGTTTTTTTAATGGCAGTACTTACCTTAAGCTTTTTATTATAAGCCAATGTTGATTCACAGACACATTTCTTATGTTTTAACCTATTATGCTTCCATCCTCTTTCAGGAACCAATGAAGTCATGCGGATGATAATTGCCAGAAGTTTACTGTCAGAATAAATGACAGTGATGAATGTAATGCCACAGCCTTCTAAAAAAAATTTTTTTTCCTAACGGGGTGGTGTTGTGAGCCATCTTGTGTTGGTCTTTACTGTCGGTATGTACATGTGTGTTTGACTAACTGGAGTCCTGAAGTCTCTTCAACTCCCCTTTCCTAAAGTGAGCAATACTGTAGCCGTTTCAAGCTTCATTTTCGTGTGACATTTGTTTTTGAGGTTATTCCAGGCAAAGCTGTCATTCGGTCCTCTGTATGCAACTAAATCATGTTATTTAAACATTCATTTAGTTTTAAATAACAATTGCTCATTTAGGGAAATGGACCTGAACCATGTTAATAACATTCTTTCCCTGCTGTGTTCTGTAATTAACAGGTATTATTATTATTATTAAGTGGAGGGTTGTCTTGCAATACAAAACGTTATGTATAGTAGTTTTATGATATTGTAGCCTCCTGCCTCCTTTCCCTGTGTAGTTACGATTTCAACATTTGCAACATAGGCAGGTTTGTCCTAAATTCCAAATTAATTTTAAAATAAAATATTTAGCTTGTATAAAATGTTGAAAACACTGTCAATGTATCTAGACATTTTGGATGATTGAGAGGTTTTATCTAAGGTGTATGTTTTGTATAATATATGGTGCTCAAATTTGACTGAGATCAGTCAGTTATATGGACTTTGAATAAAACCAACTTGCCATTTGACTGATAGCACTGCATGTGTTTACTTTTGTGCATTTCTCCCCAGATTTAGCATAAGAACCATGAAACAAGCATTCAGAACCCTGTTTATTGAAAAAAAGAACATTTTACAATATTGTTAACAGAATAATATTCAAAACCCAGATTTCTCGAAGTCATTGAACTTCAAACACCTAGCATTACCAATTACAGTAATTATACATTCCATCTACCTAATTGACAGTAGTAAAATTAATATGCTTTTATTACACAAACGTGATAGAGACCACATGTATATTCTGTAATAAGTTGTTCTTATTAGATACACACAAAAGTGTGGGTTAATGCATTGTTTATTTCCAGTATTGAAGTGCTTTGTCAGTATTTCCAATACAGAAATGTTATAAAATACCTGGAGAGAGCATATGGCCAGATCTACTGAAAGTGTCAACTCAACATAAACAGTTGGCCTGAGAAGACTATCCAAGAGGACTGAGGGAGTGTGCTTTACAGTAAATGAGCTTCATTGCAGGTATTTGGACTGAGACACGTTTTTTTGTTTTGGCTCTGTATGCCATCACATTAGATTTGAAATTACACACTGACTAACAGGTTGAAGTAGTCTGTCAGCTTTAATGTGAGGGTATTTCCATCCATAAATTGTGAACCCTGTAGGAATTTCAGCCCTTTATGACTGCCTGAAGACTGCAACCCATAGACTTTACCAGTGAAGAACCTTTTAGCTCTGGAAAACCCCTTGGTTGCTTTTGCCTAGTGATTTTGCACCTTGCAGTCCAGCCAGTGGGCCTCATTCACCAATATCTTCCTACGTTTTTTCTTAAATTTGTTCTTTAGAAAGGTCCTAAGAAAAGTCTACGTCATATTCATGACATGTTCTTAAACCACAGTACTGTTCACACCTATGTTCTTATAATGATGAATCCCATTGTCCTCGTAAATTGAAAGTACATGCCAGTTGTTCCTAATTAGCATAGGTAAACGCCCCACCAATCCCCATAAACGGTCTTGATTCTGCAGGACCATGTGCACACAAATCACACACAGGCTGAATCTCAAATCGCATACTTGCATTCTATATAGTATGCGAGAAGATTAGTATGTCCCCAACCATAGTATGCTGAAAATGGTTTGTTCCCGGAAAAGTTCCCGGATGGTCTACTATTTCTGGTGGATTTTCGAAGTATGCATCCGTGCATGCTTTCTAATATAATATAGACCACAACCCCTTGTGCAGTAAAAGAGAAGGGGTTTCCACGATTCGACTTTTCACTTGTCAAAAAAGTCAGTTATCGTCACCTATATTGATAGTTATTGCATCAATGTCATTCACGTATGAAAGAAAAACTAACGTTGTTGGGCCCTGAAATGAAATAGCTTTGACAGTGTAAAGTTCGTCTTCAGCCTCGCTAGCATGGGCTCAAATCCTACTGGACCACAGAGCCAAAACAACAAATCTTGTGTCACTGTCCAGACACTTATGGACTGCACGATTTGTGTGTGAAGTTAAACATCTCTGTGAGCAGTAATATGCTGTTAAGTTTCAACATCATATTGCAGTGAGTAGATGAGCCAGTTTTGGGGTCCCTGGCAAAATTTCATTTGGGGGCCTCCTCCCCCCTATAGGTTGGAGGCCTCCTAGCAGTCGGGGACACTAAGCGACCGCTTATGTTGCTTAGGCCTGGAGCCAGCCTTATGTGATGAGCTCACATTCTTTGAAAACCACCTCACATATCAATGTCAACATTGGCATAGAACAAATATTTTTACACAATGTACAAGTCACCACTTAAATATACAGATTCAACAAGCTCCTCACAATCAGTTTGTTCAAGGTAGTGTTTTAGCGAATAAAAGGCCTTAAAGGGAAAAGGCCTTGTTCTAGCCTTAAATAATCTGCATGGCATTTAAAGCGAAAGATAGTCCAAGAGCTTAAGGTCAGCTAGAGTATAGAACTGAGTACAAAAAAAATAAAAATACAAAAGTCTTCATACTTCTCTGGAGACTTGAATACAGTAGATTGTGTGATATTTCCTCTTGTTTTTAGCAGGAGTTCGCCGCTCTACTTGGAACATTCTTTTGAACAAAAACTACTAGTAAATCCAAGAAAGTCCTCTCCACTTTGCAGTTTTACTTTGAGGAAGTCTTTACTCATTCCCATTTTTTTGTGCTTTGAAGTAAAACATGAAATACCCCAACGGACTATACAAGTGATCCAGTTTGGCTCTGAGCAGGCACCATGACGGGCACAGCACCCATACGGGTCAGGGTGGCAGAGCTGATAGGCGAGGTGAGAGGGCGTGGCACCTGGGGCTGTGCCCCCTCAGACTTGTGTGGGTCAGTGACCATGTGGCCAGGTGGGGAATGGAGTGGGGCACAGTTCGAACCAGAGGTTCTGCTGTGCCCATAGCGGGCCATGCTACCAATGCTGTGCTTTCGGCTGTGGTTCGAACTGAGGGGTCTGCTCTGACTGTGTGGAGAGATGCCACGGATGTGGTTCGAGCTCAGTGGTCTGCTGTGCCCATGTGGTGAGGAGACGCCAATGTTGTTGGAACTCAGGGGGCGACTATGACTATGGGGGGAGGGGGCATGAATGTTGTTAGAGCAAGAAGGTCTGTTGTGCTCATGTGGCACCGTGACACCAACATCGTTAGGAGTTGGCTGGGGTTGACTGAAACCATGGAGGGGGGTGTCTACAATGATACTAGTGCAAAGGGGCCGAGTGTGGCCGGCGGGTGGGGTCCCAATGACGTGGTTAGAACTGTGGGGTCGACTGTGGCCGTGTGGAGAGCTGGCACCAATTTTGTTAGCAACACTGAGGCGTCTAGCATTACCGGATGGAGGTGTGCTGCCAACGTTGTACCCCGGGAGGCCCTGCAGGGCACTGGGTTCTCCGGGCCGGAGGCGGTAGGCGTTGAGGACAGAGCCAGTGTCAGAGGCTGGGGCAGTGGGGTAGGGAAAGTGGTAGTTGTTGAGCTGGTGGGGGTCTCGTGGATGGGAGCTTGTGGCAATAGAGGACAGCGTGCCATTCTTAGAGATGATGTCTGAGCCTGTGCCACTCTTGGCCCAAGAAACACGTTTTGGTGCCTGGGCATCCTCCCTGTCATGGATAGACAGCCAACCAATGAGAAAACACCAACAAGAATCATATCCATTTCTGTATACTATACAGATATATTCACCAAAATTGCAGCAAGTGAATTTAAACAGAACACAAACCACCTGCATTGTGCATGAAGACTACCAGTAGTACTACTTCAGTTTCTCCAACAACACCACACAAACAAAGACAAAATCTCACTTGATGTCATTGGCAACTTCCTCTTCTTCATGGTTTCGACTCTTCCTCAATATAAAGATGAGGAAGAGTATAATGGCTACCAGTCCAACGATTGACCCCAGAGTAGCAGCAGCAATGGCTCCAGAATTAGAGGCTATGGGAGTAGACAGGAAAAGACAGAGAGAAAAAGAAACAAGCTGTATAAAAGTCCCCATCTCCTCCTGACTCTCCACATCAGCCTAATCTGCAGTGGACAGAGGCTAGGCTACTACTTTAAACGCATTCACCTGAGCCTCATCAGGGTGACGACCAAATGGATTTAAAGCATAGAGATAGGACATGTTCAATATGTTTATAGACTTTACCTAATGAAGTAAAAGGTGAATTTCAACTTCATGTTAGATGGTTAATTATCCTGAAAGCAGTCTATGGGCTGAGAAAAACTGTGATCCATTTAATTTAAGCAGTCATTACAAACTTGAGCAAGCTAAAATTCTATAGATGTAAACAAGCCATATGAGCATATTTATTTTTTAATAGACAAATATTTCTTTACATTTGCACATGCCCTAATTTAGGCTGTTCAAAAAAATGGAATCATATATTAGTTTCTCTTGGCCCATAGACTTTTGAGGTTGAGGATCCATCTAACATCAAGTTAAAGAAATACTTGAACCCCCCCAGGATTTCTTACAATCCAATAGTAATACAATTACCCTCCCATTAATATTTTTTTTCAAATTCATCTGAGGCAATAGGAACTCTTAAGTGGTCCTCTATGAATTCCTGTTTCACTTTGGGTATAAATATGAGATGACCCATGCAAAACTCAAAGCCATCCATCAACATAGGTATAGGCATAGAATATACAAATAAGACAAGGTTGGTTGGCCTCCGTAAATTATGCAGTGGTTATAAAACAAAAAGAAATACATCTGAATATACCCATCTCCAATATTAGGGCAATAATTAAAAAGTTGAAATCAACTGCAGCTGAAAAGGCAAAAAGAATCATAGTTTGAGAATTGCAGATGGTTTGTTGAGCCTTGGTTCTCCAAAATTCAGAATAACAATTAGACACCACCTCCATGCCTTTTGCATTTATCACCTTACATTCATACCTGAGGGAAACAGGAAGTTATGGATGACTACCTAATTTGGTTCATATGATTTCCTAGGGGTGCCAATAATCATAACATATTTTTATAAAAAAAAATATTTATTAATGAACAATTGTACCTCAATTAAATTTAGATTTCTAGATTTAAAACGAGATTTCTCTCATATTTTCAGTGTAATCTCAAGTGGATGAAAGGCACCCAGTAATTGGTGGGTAATGTATTTGGTGCGAGTTTCTTTGTTTAGTGAATATAATTTACTATCTTCAGTGTTAGGCTAGCATTTCCCTTTCATACAGTCCTTTAAACTACTACTTGTGTGTTCTATACTGTATTTTGTTTGCATTGTTTATTCCCAGAATACCATCCAGAATCTTTTCATCAGTATCCATTCCAATTCTCAATTCTTTAATAAGTTAGGTTAAAGGCTCATCTTAGCTTGTATTGTTACTGACAAACTCATTGCCTTTTCTCCCGCAAATTCCTCAGTTAGAGCTGTTTTAACAAGAGCAGTCTGTAAACTATACGTACATGTAATGACCTCCAGGTTGATAGAGCAGGTGTCAGAGCCGGCTGTATTGCTAGCTCGGCACACATATTTTCCAGACATGTTCTTATTGAGGTTACTGAGCCTGAGGGTGCCTTGCCTCTCATCTGCAAGAAAAAGAAAGTGTTACAGATTATTGCCCTCTCAGTACATTTTTGTTTTTAGTGTACAATGCACAGCACTTAAACACCTTCATTCTCATAGACACTCACTCTCCATCTACAGTAATGCAGAGAGTTGCACTAGCTAACACAAGGGTGGATATACAGGAAACATTATGAACAAAATTAAGGTATACATTCTCTACAGTTGTGAATCTATAATCTGAGTACTGAGGGGTATCCTGGGCCTAGGGATTCACAGGACCACTCATAATAATTGCTGGAATGGAGTCTATGGAATGGGATCAAGCAGTGGCGTCGTTAGGCCTGGGCGTCCGGGGCTATAGCCCCGCATCTTTTATGAATAGCCCCAGATCTCAAATTGATCAAAAATAATAAAAATAGCCCCTGATCTATTAATCTATAATTCTGATCGTACATTATGACAATGTAGATGTGTAGGCTGCCAGCGTGTACATCGACATTTTCCTCATGTACATTCAAAAGCCTGTACTTTCTGTCCCAGCCGGGGCGGGGGGGGGGGTGCGGTGTTCAAATTATACCTGATAGTGAATTGCAACTACTGTGGAGTAATGAGAAATGTCTGTCGAGGAACAGTGGAAGTGTATTCGATGAAGAGGAGTGTCTGACCCTACCAGGTCTCCAGCCTACCCTTGGTGATGTTAATCAGGTGTCCTGCATAACATTTGCTTCTCTAAAGAACTGGAACACCAGTTGTGGGCCATCAGCCCCCACCCTCCTGAGCTCACCTGGAGAGGTGTGAAACTTTAACTTTAAATTTAACTTTACAATATCATTGTAGAATGTTTGTCATGAACAGACGGCAATGCCCAGTCTATTTGGTAATTTTGCACTGGTTAAGTGGGACAGTTCCTATCCTTTGTGTTCGCCAAGGTAAAGTCATGCTATTGATTATTTGGAGGATTGTTTTAGATATGTCTGATTTTAGGATAAATAGCCATATGTTCAAAAGGTTATTTGAGTTTGTCATCATTAAAGAGACCTCCCAACACATTGTGTTGTAGTCCTGTTTAGGGGTTTGTTGTGTTGTAGCTTACTACTTTCAGAGTTTGTTCTTGTTAAAGAGACCTCCTGACACATTGTGTTTTAGCCTACCATTTACCCAAAACTATGTTCTGTATTGTAACTGTATTACTGGATTGGATTAATTATAATACTTCAATATAGATTTCGACGGCATTCCTCGTTCATCTTCATACTCGAGTTTGTAGGCCTACTGATAATTACACACATATAAGTCTAAGCAACCAGACTTGGCAT
Organism: Esox masquinongy; assembly: GCA_016801175.1. Taxonomy (NCBI): domain Eukaryota; kingdom Metazoa; phylum Chordata; class Actinopteri; order Esociformes; family Esocidae; genus Esox; species Esox masquinongy. The sequence continues at coordinate 53,683 of JACXGI010002879.1, forward strand.
CCCTGAGTCCTGGATTTCGAAGCAGTCTGAGGCCCAGGAACACATGCCATTGACTTGTCATCCCTGAGTCCTGGGTTTTGAAAGTTTCTGTAGCCCCAGAAACACATGTAATTTTATTGTACAGGTTGTGTCAAACGACTCACACTTTATGGGCGCTTATGGTAACTGAAATAAGCACACACACATACGTAAGTCGAAGTGACCAGACTGGTGATTTCTTTAATATTTGCCATGTGATGAAAGAGTAGCTACCTTTACTAAGAACTGCCAGCATATACGGTCATTTATGATTGCTTATATTTATAAACAATATGGAGATTATTATTTATATGTATTTATCACAAAGGTTATGTTCCCTTGCACTTATTTCCCTAGCTGTCCCCCAGTAACCTTCTATGTGGTAAACCTTCAACCATTTTCTCCCACCCTTACTACACTACCTGGTGGCCAACATCTAAATCAGTTCCTGATTGCAGTGTAAATGTAAGAAAGCCTGTCCCTTTAAATGGTCTGATGATATCACAGCATTACAACATGTTGCCTATTTAACTCATTAATAAGTTCATCGCCTCACACCTTTTCAAATTCAAATTAGCCATCACTGTGAATGAATACTACAAAGTAAAATTGATGATACTACATTTTTCCTAATCAAACCTCTTCATAGTTGAATACTACTGTTGCCATTGTTATAGCATTAGTGTCTGTGTTTAATTCCCAGAGGCACATCTGGGACATTTTTATACCTCCATTTCTGAAAGAATAAAATAAAAAGCAGTGCAACTAGCTTTGAGGTCCACTGTTGAATCTGAGGGCTCTAGAAAATTATAAACATGTGGGACAGCGCTTGCCCAGCAAATCCTCTCAGAATCCGATCGGTAACCCCACGAGAGAATATTTTAATCAAATGTTTTTCCACCCACAAAATGCTGTGGGAAAGAATTTTCCCCTTTTCATTCAGTTTTCATTCATATACACATTTTTCACACAATGTTAACATATGTTCAACCAAAACCTAAAATTAGATAAAGTGAACAGCTAGGGTTCCTGTAAAAAGGGTTGAATAGGCCAACCTTGCCGGATTTGCCACGTTGCTGGGGTTGAAATATTTACATCAAGTAATAAAATAAATCAACCTGTAATGCACTTCAACAGAATCAGTCTAATTAGCCAACATCCAATTGCATTTGTTAGGGCTGCCTAAGCCAGTACCTGGAGAGTTACTGTCCTGTAGTTTCATTCTATCCCCAAGGAGAGAACCTGTATCCTAAAAGGTCCAGATTTTGCTGCTTTTATGCTATACCTGTGAAATAATTGCACCCACTAAAAAAAACGCAGAACTGGCTTAAGACTCATAGTAGAGTTCAAGGGACCTAGTATAATTCTGCATGATGTTTCATTGGCTAGGCTAATGACATCACACACAATTGAAAAGGGGTTTTCAGTTACACGACAAGATTATACATTTTTACACATCCATCTACTCAGAGTATCATCTACTCTGATTGAAAAAGTAGGAGGATTATGTAACATATAATGTTGTATCCAACATAAAGTCAAAGGTGTGACACCAAGTGGTGGGATCCATAAAAGTATCGAACCTATGACTGTAATTATCTACTTTCTGTTATTTCCACAATGAGTCAAATCTCATTCAGGGCAATATAATTTTTTGGAGAAAATCTGACAGTTGTGGTCCTGTAGTTAGATCCAGCCTATAAACCCCAACAGAAGTGCCTTACAATTGTAAAAGTGAATTGAAGTCTAGGTTACACTAAGTCCCATATGCATGTCATCCACCTAAAGTACATATGTAATATTTTTGAAACATTACCTTCACAGATTTTGATTATTGGATATAATTAAATATAAAAATACTATAAATGGTTGACTTGAATATGGACACCTGCAAATTTTTGAAAGATTTGTTGCTTATCCAATAGGTGTAATCCAGGGGGAAAACTTTTGAAAAAACTGCCCGATTATTAAAAATCAAGAAAAATGTAGGCCAAGCTCCTTATGAAGTTCATTCTTAATTTTATCTGAAATGCAGTTGGACTGGCGGCAAGTTTGCTTTAGTGACAACATGTTGGATTAACTTCAGCCAGATAGACAATTTTAATTGGCTGAAAATGATTTCGTTTCCAGATATAACTGTCTGCTTAGCAGGACTGCCATTGCCCTCTGGTTAATTTTCAGGAGTATGGCTCCCATATCTCAACATGTTTTTACAATTTAGCAGTTAACAGTCTTATTCGAACATTACATTTAAGGGCACATTGATCGAGTTTTCACCTTATCAGCTCAGGGATTCAAACCAACATTTTAGTTAGTGGCCAAATGCTCTAACTACAAGGCAATATCCTGCCCGAAACAGAAACCTTTCAGGAAATTGAAAAAAATGAACTATGTTTCCACTCACTAATATAGAATGATTTGTGTTTAATACATTTTTTAGCCCCCAAAATCATGAAATATTATTACTTATTTCAATCAAATGTAAAAAATGAAAATTGTAAAAAAAAATACATACAAAAAAATAGTTTAAATGTTCTCAAAGAAATATATATGTACATACTTTGTATGCTGAACCATATCCTAGGCACAGCATCAAAGCCACCTTTCTAAGTAGAGAAGACCAGGTTCAAAATGTCAGTACCTTTAGTAATAACCAAACTAGAACATTCTATAAATAATCTATGGTGTACAATATCCTCTGTCCTCCTAAATTATCATTGTGACAAACAGCTGTTTGTCTCCGTTCCAAAGTCTAGGAGTGAACTGTTGGCTGGGGTTGTTTTGTGATAACCTCAGTACGCACCATCTGCTGTTCTCCCTGGGATGATGGGGGCAAATCATTTCACACTCAAAGCACACAGAGTCCACAATGCAACAGTAACTCATACTTTTTCATGTCAGGGTAAATGGAGCCTCTTGGCAAGATATTATTATTATCAAATGCGGTAATAAGGATAAAATTCAACAGTACCCGTGCTTGACTTGTGCATGACTTGAACAGTCCGGAACAGCATTCCGGTGCTTCTAATTTTAGGCAAACAGTGTTCCGTTTGCCTTTTTAGACAAAAGACACGCCTTCTTGGAACAATGTTTTCCCATTCTTGCTTGATATAGGATTTCAGCTGTTCAACAGTTTGGTGTCTCCTTTGTCATATTTTTTATTTCATAATGCGCCAAATGTTTTTAATGGGTGACAGGTCTGGACTGCAGGCAAGCCAGTTTAGCACACGGTCTCTTACTATGGAGCCATGCTAATACGTGCAGAATGTGGTTTGGCATTGTCTTGCTGAAATTAGCAAGGCCTTCTTTGAAAAAGATGTCTGTATGGCAGCATATGTTGCTCCAAAACCTGCATATATTGTTCAGCATTTATGGTGCCTTCACAGATGTGCAAGTCACCCATGCCATGTGCACTAATGTTCCCCCATACTATCATGGATGCTGGCTTTTGAACTGTGCACTGATAAGAAGCCGGATGGTCCCTCTCCTCTTTGGCCCAGAGGATGCGGTTTCCATGATTCCCAAAATTAATTTCAAATTTTGATTCGTCAGACCACAGGACAGTTTTGCACTTCGTCTCAGTCCATCTTAAATGAACTCGGACCCAGAGAAGGCAGCTGTACGAATACGACACAGGAACCAGGTGGAGTGGTTACGCAGAGCGTATATTTTAATCTCCAAAAAGGCAAAAACCAAGGCCAAGCAGGCAGGGTTCGGTACACAGGAGATCTGAAGAGTACGGTACAATTCCAATATACAGAAGGCAGAAACCAGGGGCAGTCAGTGATCATGGCACAGAGTTCAGTTGGGCAAAGGTACAAAATGGTAAAGGCACCTGCACACGGGATGCAGTGGCGGTGAAGGTCTCATAGGCCCAATCGAATTACCCACAGTTCATAGCGTTGTGACGTAAAACATGGGGGTTACCAGGGGAAGCCCGGATGCGAGAGAAATAAAGCGGGTTTTCCGGGATTTAAGAGAAGAACGGTAAACTGCACTACATTAACAAGGATTTAAAATGGCACATAGAACACATGAAATCAGAGGAATGTAATCACCTTATTACACACCTAGAATATTCAACTATTTATTTATTTTAGTTTTTGCTTAACAATGCTGTTTTGACCAAAAATAGTACATTGATTATTGACAAATATAGATTGTTATTGACAATTACCTCTTGTCCACTCTGTAGGGCAAGAGCCTGCAAGACATATAAATCAGGCAGTCGGTCTATTAAGTGCCTTGGCCACGAAGAAAGTAAAAAACGTAAAATAAAAAGTCCCAAACCCACAATAATGTGCAACATGTTTCAGCATGGTCAAGGTAACATAATAAAGTCGCAAAGTGCTGTCCTATTATTATTTATAGCATTTAGAGCCCTCAATCACTTACCAGGTGACGTCAGTGAAGTCTGTGAGGGTTCAGGGCTTAGAGGGGACATTGGGATTGGGCCACACACTTTCAATTGGAGTAGGGCGATGGGCGGCAAACCGCAAGCAGTTTTGCAAGCGGCGCGGTGCTCGATCCCGTGAGCAGTGCCACTTTCTGTGCACGCTTGCATGCGGGTGGTATATTGCTTATTTCCCCCTTTTTTACAACTGTGGGGGGGTGGGTGAATTTTTTTTATAACTCATCCGTTTAAATTATATTAAGTCTTATAATTAGGGGATGTGGGCTGTTGAGTGACAGGTGTGGTTGTGGCGCTGTCACTCGTGTCACTCCTAGCGGTTTGTCCTTCCTGGTATCGCCTCAGCTAACTCCAGTCACTGACAAGTAACGTTATAATCAAGTGACATCCAAATAAACGACTCGTAACCTTACAGTCTATGCTCATAACTAAAGTTATGTGAAAATCTAATATATAATCTGCAAGTCTATCGTCTTGACAAAATATAGAGTTGCAAAATTACCACATTTATATATTAAAAAAAACGCTGAAGTATTTTAAGAATTTAAGTTTTGTTGTATAGTTTCGGGTTAACTTGTCTCAAGTGTAAGCTGGTACTGTTACGGTGACTGGCTACCAAATGCCGGCTAGCAACCGCTAGCAACGCAGAGTAGCATACTGGTAGCATTTAGCCTAGCTTCTTAGCCTTTACTAACTTGTTAATGTCGCACTAGGTGGGCATTGGTTCAAGTTCAAAGTTCAAAAGGTTTATTTGTCATTTGCAATAACAAGTTATGGCAATGAAATGCTTGGTTTTTCCTACTCCCGACAGTGCAGTTAAAAGTTAAAAAAGTTACAGTAATTATAATATAAAAATAAGAAGATAACACAAACTATCAATAATAACACTATACAAAAAACATGCATCAAAAATAATAACTATACAACTGTACAACCATAGTGCAATGTAAAAGTGACAGGTGTGCATGATGATTGGCAGATGAGCATGATATAATGTGACAGGTGTGCATGGGACTATGGATGGAAGGGAAGAGGGGTTCCTTAATTAAGCAGCCTTACGGCCTGAGGAAAGAAACTGTCCCGTAGCCTGTTAGTTTTGGAAGGAATACTCCTGTACCTTCTGCCTGACGGCAGCTTGGTAAACAGTCCATGGCATGGGTGGCTGGGATCTGTAATGATTCATTTGCTCCTCCTCTTACACCTCTCTGTGTAGAGATCCTGCAGGGATGGCAGGTCAGACCGTTTGATGATGCACTCTGCTGTTTTAATCACCCTCTGAAGTGCTTTGCGGTCGAGGGCGGTGCAGCTTCCATATCAGGCGGTGACACAGCCGGACAGGATACTGTCGATAGTGAATCTGTAGAAGTTGGTGAGTATCCTGGAATCCATGCCAAATCTCCTTAATCGGCGTAGGAAGAAGAGCTGTTTCCTGGCCTCCTTCACCAAGATGTTAGAGTGATGAGACCAGGTCAAGTCATTGCTGAAGTTGACACCAAGGAACCGGATGTTGTGAACTCTCTCTACTGCAGACCCATTGATGTGTATGGGGGCGTGGTCTCCCCGCCACTGCTTCCTGTCATCAACAATCATCTTCGTTTTGCTGATATTGAGCTGGAGGTTATTTTCCTGACACCACGAAGTCAGTGACCTTACCTCGTCTCTATAGGCTGACTCGTCGTTGTCAGAGATCAGGCCGATGATGGTGGTGTCATCAGCAAACTTAACGATGGTGTTGGAGACGTGGGTTGCCAGGCAGTCGTGGGTGAAGAGGGAGTACAGGAGCGGGCTCAGGACACAGCCCTGGGGGGAGCCAGTACTGAGAGTCAGTGAGGAGGAGGTGGTGTGGCCCATCCGCACCACCTGGGGTCTGCCCGTCAGGAAGTTCAGGATCCATCTGCACATAGAGGGGTCGAGACCCAGATCCCTGAGCTTCACTCAGGTGGTGTTGAAGGCTGAGCTGTAGTCAACGAACAGCGTTCTCACATATGTGTTCCTCTTGTCCAGATGAGGGAGTGCGGAGTGGAGGGTCAGAGCAATGGCATCCTCTGTAGATCTGTTATGTCTATAGGCAAACTGCAGCGGGTCAAGTGTTACAGGCATGGAGTCTGTGACGTGAGTTTTAACTAGCTGCTCAAAGCACTTCCTGATGATTGGTGAGTGCTACAGGGCGGTAGTCATTCATGCAGAGGACTTTGCTTTTTTGGCACAGGAACAATGATGGACTTTTTGAAGCAGGTGGGGACCACTGACTGACGTAGCGATAGGTTGAAGATATCGGTAAAGACATCAGCCAGTTGGTCTGCACAGACCTTGAGAACATGGCCTGAGATGTTGTCTGGTCCAGGAGCCTTGCGGGTGTTAATCCTTTTTAGGGCTTTGCAAACGTCTGCCCTGGTCATTTGTAAAGGGCAGCCGTCCTGGTCCATTTGAGTGTCCATGACAGGGATGATGTTCTCAAAGCGAGCATAGAAAGAGTTCAGTTCCTCTAGGAGAGAGCCAGCACTTCCCCCACACTGCCTGAATAGCCTTTATAGTCTTTGATGGTTCTCAGACCACTCCACATGTTCCTGGTATTGGAGCCCTGGTAGAGAGATTCTACTTTGACTCTGAATTGGCTTTTTCCAGTTTTTATTGCCTTCCTGAGGTCATACCGGGATTTTCTTATAATTGTCCATGCTGCCGAGAGTTGAATGCTGCAGTCCGTGCCCTAAGCATGGCACGAATACCACTGTTGACCCACGGTTTTTGTAGTTGTACGTGGTGCAATGTCGTCAATACATTTGCTAATTAACCGGTCACAGACTGTGTACTCGTTGATATTGCCTCCAGACGCCTCTCGGAACATTTCCCAGTGGGTAATGAGGAAACAGTCACGTAAATCGGCGTCCGATTCGTCCGTCCATAGTTGAATGGAAGTCGTCACTGGCTTCTCTTGTTTTAGCCTCTGCCTGTAAGCAAGGAGCAACAGTATCGACGCATGGTCTGATTTGCCGAAAGCAGGACGGGGGAGTGCCTTATATCCATGATGAAATGGAGGAACATTGTCGAGAGTGTTTTTCTCGCGTGTCGGGAAGTTAATTTTTTTTAAAACTTCGGTAGGACTTTCCTCAGACTGGCGCCATTAAAATCGCCCGCAACAATGAAGGCAGCTTCCGGGTGTAAACATTCAAGCCTATCGATAACTCGAAAAAGTTCGTCGAGCGCAGCCCCAGCGTTGGCTTGGGTGCGATGTATACAGCTGTTAAAATGACTGATGTAAACTCCCGGGGTAGATAGTATGGGCGACATTTAATCGTAAGATGCTCCAGATAAGGAGAGCATCCAGAAGAAATGCAGTCCGCGTCCCGACACCAAAGATTGTTTACCATGAAGCAGACACCGCCCCCCCTCTGCTTTTACCGGACTCTGCTGTTCGATCCTGCCGATGAATGGATAGCCCTTTTGGAACAATGGCCGCATCTGGGATTGAGGGCTCCAGCCATGTTTCAGTGAAAACCAGCACGTTACAGTTCTTAATGTCCCGCTGGAAAACTAGCCTGCTCCTAAGTTCGTCCAGCTTACTGTCTAGTGACTGGACGTTCGCTAAGAGAATACTTGGGAGATGGACCAAAACTCCACCCCGCTTCCCACGCTTTCTCCGTCGGCGTCGTTTTCCAGGTGCTTGCTCAGGTAAGCACAACAAAGGGTATCCCGGGTTGTTCGTTGAACTTGATGTTCTGTACGATTCAAAGTGCAGTTCTGATGTCCAATAGTGATTGTCTGTCATATGTTAATAACGCGGTTGCAAACGCAGCAAAATTACACATTAGTAACAATAAATCCGCAAAGTTGGTTGGAAGCACGAAAAACGCAGCCATCCTCAACGGTGCCATTTTGGAAAGTTTCAGCAACCAGGCACCTCGGCTGCCCCCACGCCCCACCTCTTTGCCCATTTCTGGTTATCCGGGAGTTACGGTGCATTCACACTATTCGCGATTGCTCAATTAATTTCAATGAAAGGAAGCGTGGCGAGCGAGTGGCTTGTGGGGCGATGCGTGGGATCCGTGAGAGGCGAAGAAAAAGTTCAGATTTTATGCAAATCACCCGTGCCTATCGCTGGGGACTGACCAATCACAACATTGCGTAGGTGGTTGTGAAATGCTCTCCGTACAATTAAAAGAACTTAAACAGAATTAAACTTTTGCAATCCTTTATAAAAAGATGGATGACTTTTAGTAGCAGTGATGGGATTCCCTGAGCTGTAAGATTGCACGCTACTTGCCTTCAGAGACGCAAACAAAAAAAAAATGCAGCATGGAGACAGGTGGCCGAGATAGTTGGTAATTCTTGTGTCAATATTAGATACGTTAGCAGACTGGTGGCTACCTAATTGTAGCAAGCGGGTTTGCTGGCTAGCGTTGCAGGTTGTAAGAATTACATCAATGAGGCATATGAATTGAGTAGAGATATATACAGTGTAAAAATGTTTTAAAATACGTTTCTATTCCAATTTTAACCATTGTAATAATCTGACGTTCCTTCATACAAATGTGCTATTCTCAAACCTTAATACAAAGCTTACCTGCTGTTATGATGCTAGTTCGCCCAAAGACACACCCACAAGTATGCTACAGGCAAAGCACTCTGGGCGATGCTAGCGTTGTTTATGCGAAATTTCACGAATAGTGTGAATGCACCGATGCAGTGCATTCACACTATGATGAACCTCTCCCGAACTTTATTTCTGAAAGACTCATCTTTTCTGGGATGCTGTTTTTATACACAATCATGTTACAGACCGTGAGTCATTACACACCAGTTGACTTTTAGATCAAGTCTAAAAGTCAACTGTTAGATGTCGCTTCCATGTCAACAACCAGATTGGAAGGGTTGCACAAAAAAAGCCCAACCCACAAATTGCAGCACCTGAACAGATTATGACAAAACATTCAAACATTGCTGTGGATCATTGATGCTTTGGGTCTGTTTTACTACTAATGGTCAGGAGACTCTTGATATGTTTAATGGCATAATGAATTTTCAGGAACAGGATATTTTAGTCCAATACCTGGTTGCCTCTGCCAGGAGATTTAGACCTGGCCGTGGATAGAAATTTCAACAAGACAATGTCCCCAATCATATATTGAAATCAACACAGAACTGGTTGCTTGACCTCAAAATCAGTGTTTTGCAATGGCCTTCTCAGTCTTCTCAGGACTTGAATCAAAATGAAAACCTGTGGTCTACACATATAAACCTGAGATTATCAAGAATCTTGAAATGTGCTGCATGGAGGAGTTGTCCAAGATCTCTCCAAAAGTGTGCGCTTCTAAACAACATTGTACAGGAAGAGACTCAGTGCTGTTATCCACTCGAGTGGAGGCTTTCTGAAATATTGATTGCGGGGGTGCCAAACTTATAATTATAAAACCTATATTTTTCTTAAAAATATCATATAATATCAATTAAATGTTTTGTGTTTGAGAAATTATTGTGTTATAATTAAAGTATAAGGTGGAGCCTTATGTTTGAGGCCAAAATATGACTCAATCTTTGTGTTGTTTATTTTTTTGTATCATGAAGGGTGCCAATACCTCCTGAGTTGACTGTATACACAATATAATTAAATACAATATTAAAAAATTATCATACTATTATATTGTTTTATGTAATAAAATAAAACATATGGTTGTTGCTATGGAGCCAAGGGCTAAAGGGGTCATATCAGTTCATCTATATCAAAGGAAAAACATTGTATATTGTATCACGTAACTTTAACCAGCCTAGTTAAACACGTGCAATCTAAAAACACAAAGTACATGAATGCAATGCAGATGTATACAAGGCAATGTCAGTTCAGAAGATTAATAGTGACATGTTTTTGGATGAATATCACTGAAGGCCAAGCTTATCAGCTGTCTGTCCAGTGGAGCTCATGGGATTATGGGAATGGGGGTGTGGATATAGGCTGTGGGTTTAATGGGAAAGACGAGGGGTATGTATGAAACCCTTACCCATGAACCCTAGAACAAGGAAGGGCTGGGGGCAGGCGCTCCATTCTGTGGTCATGCAGGAGAAAAGAGTGGCAGAGAATAACTGAGAGTAGAAGGGCTGGTGCAGAGTGATGACAGAGGGACATATCAACCCTAATCACAATGGAGTTAGGAAAGGGGCAGAGTTGATCAGAGCAAATGTTTGCCAAAAAGAGTGATGAGACAAAAAGGAAAGAGGGCAAGGGCCTGAAAACAGTAGATACACAGGATCTTAGAATGAGGAGAAAGAGACATGTTGATTTTGAAGCTTACTCTTTTGACACATCAAAATATTTGTTTTATATTTTGACAGCATTAATTACTTATGCAATATCTGGAGGTGTTGCAAAAGGGCTGGCCTTTGATGAATAAGTTGTATTTGTGGTGAGGTCTTGACCACTCAATTAAATTTAAACAGGTCTACTATGGCGTTGCCTTTAATATAAATCTTTTTTTACACAACACTTCTGTAAGCGGAAAAGGCCAATAGCTACAGTAGAATAGATTGCATTGCATCATGTGAGTGTCATTCATGAAAATGCAAGTTTTTCAGGAGGCAAGATAAATTTCAGTTACATATGTCTGTTGTGAAAGAATGATTTACATTAACTTGCTTTTAATTAAATGAAAACCAAGTCTATTTTTAACAACAAATGTTTCTAGGTGTGATCAGTTCACATGGTGTTGTACATTGCATGTAATGATCCATGAGCAAAATGTTGTTTGATAACACCATCCCCTTATGCTCAGTCTGAAGTAGACACATGAGAATTCTAGCAGAGCCCAGTTTGGAGGCTCAATGTAACAAAGAGAATACCCCAGGTCAGAAAGAAAATACATACAATCAGAGTGTTTCGGGTGGGTTTGCTAGTGAATTCAAACCCGCAATCCTGCACAATGCGACAATCAGGCATGGAAACAGAAGCGTATTCTTTGGGTAATCTAAAGATAATGTGGAAATATCAGTGGAGCAGTTATTCCAGTATTCTGTCAATCAGTGATTGCTCAGAAACAGCTGGTGCTTTCACAGTAATTGCTCCCAATGTATTTTTGAAACGAACAAGTCACAAAATAATATAATAACAGGTTGTATGCAGTACGCTGTGTAAAATAATCCTTACAAATAATATGTATGCACCTTTCACAGTTTTTGAAGAGGATTTCGTGATAAATTGTATGGCCTTTCAATAGCAAGGGGTTTTTAGCAAGAGGGGATTGGGCACCTTTGTATCTGTCTATAAGATTCAGTCATCCAGCATAACTTAAGACCTGTAAAAACATGGATGATTAGTACACTACAAATTCAATCTCTGAATCTAAAACAATAGTTGTTATTCATTTGAAATGATATTTCCGTCTTATGTTCATGTTAAGTATGCTACTAACTGAAACTGAAATGGAAACAATACACATTCTTCATTTGTGGTTACAGTTGAAGTCGGAAGTTAACATACACCATAGCCAACTACAGTTAAATTCAGTTGTTCACAATTCCTAACATTTAATCCTAGTAAAAATTCCATGTCTTAGGTCAGTTAGGCCACTTCATTTTAAGAATGTGAAATGTCGGAATAATAGTAGAAAGAATTATTTATTTCAGCTTTTATTACTTTCATCACATTCCCAGTGGGTCAGAAGTTTACATACACTCAATTAGTATTTGGTAGCCTTGCCTTTAAATTGTTTAACTTTGGTTGTTTCAGGTAGTGTGGTGAAAATATCCCTCAAAGACACTGGAGATTGTGATTTCAAAATAGACTTTACAAAGTAACAAGCCAAGTCAGTCTGTGGAGAAACTGCCCACCTCAGACTCAGATCTCTCTTTATATGGTTCCATTCTTATCATAACATACTCTTTGGAAGTCAAAGATTCCTTGTTTTCTGAGCTCAGGGAAAAAAAATCAAAGTTACACAGCGTAATGCAACCTTACTGAGATTCTCACTCACCCAAGACACATTTGATTCATATATTCCTTTAGGAGAGTCAAAGAAAAGGCCACAAGTCCTTATGCCCTCCAGATGAAATAAAAACACCATTCACTCATTATACAGAACATGGGAGTAGGAGCAGGAGCACAGATAGGAGAATAACAGGACACACCTGTTGTCAACTACACGCATGAAATAACTTCCAGCGAGACATTGCAAACTGTTGTTTTGGCGTTTTCTGAGACTTGGTTAAACCCTATGGTGCCTGACTCGGCCATTACCCCACCTGGTTTTTCCATCTACCGGCAGGACTGAACCTCAGAGTCAGGCAAAACGTGGAGACGGAGAGATCTGCATTATGGTTAACTCTCGCTGGTGTTCGGATGTTGCAGTACTTTCAACACACTGCTCACCAGATCTGGAGCTCATAAGTGTAAAGGTACGGCCCTTCTACCTTCCATGGGAATTCAGCTCCGCTATTATCACAGCAGTCCACATACCCCTGCAGGCGGATAAAACACACGCGCTAGAGGACCTACAGTGGATATAAAAAGTCTACACACCCCTGTTAAAATGCCAGGTTCTTGTGATGTAAAAGAATGAGACAAAGATAAATCATGTCAGAACTTTTTCCACCTTTAATGTTACCTATAATGTGAACAATTCAATTGAAAAACTGAAATCTTTGAGGGGGAAAAATAAAAAACTCAATAACCTGGTTGCATAAGTGTGCACACCCTTAAACTAATACTTTGTTGAAGCACCTTTTGATTTTATTACAGCACTCAGTCTTTTGGGGTAGGAGTCTATTAGCATGGCCCATCTTGACGTGGCAATAGTTGCCCACTCTTCTTTGCAAAAGCGCTTCAAATCTGTCAGATTGCGAGGACATCTCCTGTGCACAGCCCTCTTCAGATCACCCCACAGATGTTCAATTGGATTCAGGTCTGGGCTCTGGCTGGGCCATTGCAAAACATTAATCTTCTTCTGGTGAAGCCATGCTTTTGTGGATTTGGATGTGTGCTTTGGGTCGTTGTCGGGCTGAAAGGTGAACTTCATCTTCAGCTTTCTAACGGACGCCTGAAGGTTTTGTGCCAAAATTGCCTGGTATTTGGAACTGTTCAATATTCCCTCCACCCTGACTAAGGTCCCGGTTCCAGCTGAAGAAAGACAGCCCCAAAGCATGATGCTGTCACCACCATGCTTCACTGTGGGTATGGTGTTCTTTGGGTGATGTGCAGTGTTGTTTTTGCGCCAAACATACCTTTTGGAATTATGGCCAAAAAGTTCAACCTTGGTTTCATCAGACCATAACACATTTTCCCACGTGCTTTTGGGGGACTTGATGTTTGTTTTTGCAAACTTCAGCCGGGCTTAGATGTTTTTCTTTGTAAGAAAAGGCTTCCGTCTTGGCACCCTACCCCATAGCCCATTCATATGAAGAATACAGGAGATTTTTGTCACATGTAGCACACAGCCAATACTTGCCAGAAATTCCTGCAGTTCCTTTAATGTTGCTGTAGGCCTCTTGGAAGCCTCCCTGACCAGTTTTCTTCTCGTCTTTTCATCAATTTTGGAGGGACGTCCAGTTCTTGGTAATGTCTCTGTTGTGCAATATTTTCTCCACTTGATGATGACTGTCTTCACTGTGTTCCATGGTATATCTAATGCTTTGGAAATTCTTTTGTACCCTTCTCCTGACTGATATCTTTCAACAATGAGATCCCTCAGATGCTTTGGAAGCTCTCTGCGGACCATGGCTTTTGCTCTGAGATGCAACTAAGAAAATGTCAGGAAAATCCTACTAGAACAGCTGAACTTTATTTATGTTTAATCAGAGTCACTTTAAATGATGGCAGCTGTGTAATGACTTCTATTTAACATGAGTTTGAATGTGATTGGTTAATTCTGAACACAGCCACATCCCCAGTTATAAGAGGGTGTGCACACTTATGCAACCAGGTAATTGTAAGGTTTTTATTTTTCATTTTTCCCCCTCGAAGATTTCAGTTTGTTTTTCAATTGAATTGTTCACATTATAGGTCACATTAAAAGTGGAAAAAGTTGTGACATGATTTATCTTTGTCTCATTATTTTACATCACAAAAACCTGGCAGTTTCACAGGGGTGTGTAGACTTTTTATATCTACTGTATATGGAGTAATTAATGGACTAGAGGACGCTCACCCTGAGGCAGATTTTATTGTTATTGCCGACTTCAATAGGGCAAATATGAGGAAAGTTTTGCTGAAAAACCATCAGCGCATTAACTTTCCTACCCATCGTGAACAGACTCTTGACCATTGTTCTTCACAAATACAGAACAGCTACAAACCCCTCCCCCGCCCTGCATTTGGTAAGGCGGATCACACCTCCATTCTTCTCCTTCCAGTCTACAGACAATGACTAAAACAGGAAGAACCGTTTTTTTGGGCAGTTCAGCGCTCGAATGAGGAATCCATTACCACTCTCCAGGACTG
>JACXGI010002880.1:0-15516 GCA_016801175.1 Esox masquinongy
TATATATATATATATATATATATATATATATATATATATACACACAGGAATGTTATATATATATATATATATATATATATATATATATATATATATATATATACAAGAACGTTCAGCACCATATGTATGGTATGTCCCCATGTTGTCATGTCTGAAACTGACAAGGGATTAGAGAATGTACATAATATGGAATGTCGTAGCAAGAAAAAAACACACTAACGTATATCTTCAGTTAAATGACGTTATGGAGAATGGACAAAGGAGGATGACGTTTTGAAAATGCCAGCCGTACTGTTTGACTCTGGAGTTGCTAGTTCGTTAACTAAGCTAGCCAGTAAGCTAAAGTTTACCTAGATATTACTAGATAATAGCCTAAAGTAAAAAAATTCACAATGTTATTTTTGTTAAAAACAACAACAAAAATATATTGCTTTTGAATTGTTGGTTAGTACATTCACTCTAAAATATTTGCTGCTGACAAAAGGATAATTCAGTTTCCCATTTTCTTTTGCTCATTCCTCCAGTATTTGTGACTACATTTCAAAGAGGCTGCAAAGATCAGTGAGCAACATCCCTTCTGTAGTTCAGCAATTCAAAGACGTACATTTTTTTCTTATTTTAGTTTTTGCCCAAACTCGGAAAACACTTTGTGAAGCCCAGCTCTGGGTCTTCAGACCTCATCTCGGCCAGGAGTGAGCCGTTCCGCACACCCTCTGCCCTTCACTCCAGATTTGGGCATAGCTCTGTCAGACCCCTGGCCCAAATCTTGACCTCTTATGAGCCGACCAGCTGAGCACCGGAACCGACTCTGGACCAGTTGCTTAAGGCGTCCGTGGTGATGCTGGCAGACACCCATGCTTTTCTGCTTTTCCAGACCCATGTGTTCTGACAGCTGCCAGCTGCCTGGGCCCTCCCGGGTCCATCAGCGCCGGCGAGCGATCTGCCTTGGGGGGGTTGAGGCTGGCCCCGGAGCTCCCAGCTCCCACTGCTCTTGCTGCTCTCTCGCGGTCCATAATCATTGGCCAAAGCCGGGGGTTCCAGAGCACAGGCCGCGCGGGAGACGGGCGATTGGGTAATCGCGCAGCAGGCAGAGCGGGCGACACGTGTGTGTGCCTGCGTCATGGTGGTGGGCAGTGAGGCATCTGCAGCAAGCAGTCAGGGGCCTGTCAGCAGGGGAAGACCGACATACAGAGGGAGAGAGACAGGTAGATGGATAGAGAGGGCGAGAGAGACCGTTTGTGGTAGGAAGAGGCAGGGAGAGAAAGTGTTAGAAGAGGGCGAGAGAGAGGGAGAGCGTGAGGAGCAATGAGGCACAACTCAAATGTGACGGGGTCGTGGAAGGACGGAGTGGGAGATTTTTTTTTTTCTTTTAGGAAAAGACGGAGGGACTGATAAAGGAAGAGAGCAGGAGAGAAGAGGTGAGTGAGGGATGCCTCTTCAAAGCCCCTGCGTGCTGTGTGCAGATGTTGAAGAGCTTTGAATAGCTGTTCCTGTACTGGAGGGAGGAAGGCAGCGAGGGGGGGGGGGATGGGGGGGAGTGCATGAGAAAGAAGCAATTAGTGTAATTAGGCAAGTAGTTTTAGCCAGGCTTTGACAATATATGTCACCTCTTGTTATGTATTATAAAGTAAACACAGGGTCTGAAATGAGGCAGCAGCGTTTTCTTGGACAGTTCTTCCAGACTTTTCCCTGACTGCCGTATGTCAATACTGATTCTACTCTCAGGTCTCGGCCAGCTGCATGTCATTGACTTTCCAATAGAACGCCGGGTCTTTTGGATGCAGGATGCCTTTCACAAGGTGAAGGTTCCAAGCAATAATAGTCGCTGGAGCATTGCTGTCTGGGTGTAGCAAATTGTCTGGATTATCACAACATCCGAGGGGTTTTCGTTACTCATTCATGGTGTCTGGAGATGCTTTGAATGCATAATGAGTTATTTTCTCATATTCAGAGTATTCTTCTTTATAGAGCACTGAGACTATGTTGAATATTATTAAATTATCCAATTTTGGTGTGTAAGAGATTTAAAAACCAATGTGCGGTATGATGGTCCGAGATGGTGCTTTTAGCGAATACTCTCTTGTCCTGGTCGATAGGGCTATTCTGTCGCACCCTGTTTTGTCATTACCTATCAAGAATGCATTTTTACAAGTACGTTTAGTCTTCATACCTGGGGGGGACAGCCGCCAATCTTAGTTATAGTAAGTCACTGTTAGTGAGGTATCACAGTGAAAGTGTCATTTCACGAAAGGCAAGGGAGTTATTTCCCTTTTTTCATCAGGGAGTGGGATTACTCTTTGATATGATACGATAGGCAGGCATTGGCTGCCTAGGCAAACCTTTTTTACCCATTTAATTACCTAAATTGACCTAAAACAGTATCAAATGATTTCACTTGGGTTCTATCCATCTGAACTCAGAACACACTCTTTCTCTGCCATCCATCCCTCCATCCCTCCATCCCTCCATCCCTCCATCCATCCATCCCTCCATCCATCCCTCCATCCATCCCTCCATCCATCCATCCATCCATCCATCCCTCCATCCATCCATCCATCCATCCCTCCATCCATCCATCCCTCCATCCATCCATCCCTCCATCCATCCCTCCATCCATCCATCCCTCCATCCCTCCATCCATCCCTCCATCCATCCCTCCATCCATCCCTCCTTCCATCCCTCCATCCATCGAGGCTGTTCATTTCAGCGTCAGATAAAGAACCGCCACACAAACATTTCACGGGCAAAGCAATGTGTTTTTTTCCCGGTATTTCGCTCTTTTGTGTTTCTTTTTGTCCTCGACATGGCACCGGGGCCACGGAACCCAAGCAACTGTGACAAATTAGGATTGGAGATGACAAAGTAGCCTTTTTTTAATAAGCTCGGGAAAGGGGGATTTGACTCAGGCGACGGGGCTCCCTTAAATAAGCAGACTGTCTGAAATCCTTATGGGTCCTGCTTTGATGACTGCTTTCATCCATCTGATACGAGATGGGGGGGGGTTCAACCCGCAGGATTAGGAAGGGCCGGGGGGGCGGGTGGAGGGGCAATGTTGAGCAGATGCATGATCGGTGAACACATCAAAACACTTGGTTGGGAGATGGGTGGTGGGGTGGGGGCGGGGTATCCTGAGGCTGTTAGCCCCAAACCCCTCCCCTTTGGATTGTAATGAATTCCGTTTGCATTTCCGGCCCCCTTCTGACATGACACGTTGTTATAAGGGAGATGTGGGAAGCTGCAGCGATACTCAGACCCAGCTCAGCGGTCAGACACATGCTTGAAGGAACCTGCTTGCTCATTATTATTTAGCGTGGCAAACCTGCTCGCTCATTATTATTTAGCGTGGCAAACCTCGCTCCAGGGGACTAAAAATCTCCCCTTGCATTTCTAACACTATGGCCAATCATTTACCTCGAGGACCACCACATTGTCCCGGTTCTTTTCTTGAGGCCCCCATTTTAGCCATATAACAATTACCTTTGCATGCATACACACACACACACACACACACACACAAACACAAAACAAGTTAGACAAGACCAATGGACTTATGGACCAGCCCATCTGTCATCAATTTTACTGACACCAGCTTCCCTAATTCTAGTCCTGTTGGCCAGACTAGACAGTTTGTAAATGGTTCTTTCATCTAGTGGCTCAGAACACTCTTAATGAAGGGACTGTGCCCTTAAGACTTAAAAGACTTAAACCCCACACTGGTTGAATGTCCCTTTTTCTAACTGGAATTAATCGTGATCTGTTGTTTTACAAAGGATTGCCCCAGCTTCTTCAAACCAGCCCTTCTGGGTGCAGAAACACTGTAGCTAGCTAGGCAGCTATCTAGTTAGCTAGCACAACAACACATGGTTGACATTGTGATGTCATCATGCATTTTATAAATACATTCTCAAGCCTTCTACATTAAGATGAGATATTACACCCTCTGCAACTTATAAACCACAATCTTGTGACTAGCAAGTAGCCAGCATAGCTTACTAACAATTGGGAATTTGAGAGCGAATGTTGAGAGGTTTTTTGGTAGACACTGTAATGCATTCATATAATTCCACAACGTGTTAGCTAATCATAGACCAGACATTTCCTTGCCCCACTCTCTGCTGTTTACTTTTTGGCCCTAATTTTGGCAAAGCCCAAATAAAAGATAAAAGTGTGTGCAACAGTATATATGAACTACATTTAATTGTGTACAATAAACAACACGGAAAGAAATGCCCTGAATCAGCTGCCATGAAGTCTAACATTTCTAATGAAACAGTAGATACGGAGGCAGACGGCATGTGCAAATTTAACTTTATTTTACAGGATGAGATAATGCATGAATAAAACGTGGAATGACTTTGAAATGTGAAGGTGTAGCCTCTGTGAAGATGTTAATTGAACATGTCTTTCATCTCTCTTTTTACCCTGGAGTAATAATTATTTTTCAGCCTCAGATTACCATGACTCTGGTTATGATTCTGGATAGCTGAACACCTGTAAATAGTGGAAAAACCTTTGGATACAGTGTGAAGATTCTCCAACCATAACATTTAATTTTTCTTTCCTTGCGACCCTGGTCTGGATCTGCCAACCTACATCAACTACTACATATTTGTTCATATGAATTTCAGGCTTAGGAGCAGGGTGAGGAGGTTCCTTACACACACAGAAAAACTAGAGTTGGACAACAGCTTTTTGTGTCCATTTGCACCAGTTAGGCTATACGCACCTGACCGCTGCTGGGTTTGGAATCTATCCTTTGGTGCGTCCGGAAAATTCTCTTGAATCTGCCGAGTACACGGAACATATCGAAGAGAAGTATCAGACATAACAGATGGGTGTCAAATAAAAAATTTATGCAGTGTGCTCTAATTGACTGTTACTCACCTGGACAACTGCTTAGATGACTCTCAACACGCTGTGTTCTACACAAAATAGGAGTGAGGGTGCAGGGCAAAACATAAAAAGGACTGTTCGGGAGTAGCTTCTCTGCACCCCTGGTTGTTCCCTTCAGGACAGAACATAGAACCTTGCGGTCCACATCCTTGAGAGCAACCCTTTCACTGTCTGCCACCCCTACCTCGGTGCTTTCATCATAGCTCAGCGGCAGGGCTCTGTGTCTCCCACTGTCATCCATCCCAATCAGAATTAGATCTGTTGATCAATTATCAAACTTTTTCTTTCCTTTCCAAAAAATTTGAAATGGAAGATTTTGAGTGAGGAACAGAAGGGTTAAAATTAAGAGACCACTGCAAATTGAACACTTATGTTTCTCACTCAAAACTTTCCTTTTCAACTTTTTTGGAAAGGAGAGAAAAAGGTGCAGTGGTCTCTTAATTTTTTCCGGAGCTGTATGTGTATATATATATATATATATATATATATATATATATATACCGTATAAATATACCATATACAGTAAAGAAGGGCATTGGAAGTAGCTGGAGTTCCATTGAGCCTGAATTTAACAGGATCATTTTACTCAATTCAATTAAAATACTGTAACTAGAATCTTGACAAAAGGTAGATAAATTCTTAATCTCATTAAAAAATATTTTAATACGGAGATCAGTGAGGCAGGCTGCAAAGTAGAAAGCAAATGAGAAACAAAGAGTGAGGAAGCAAGCAGACAGAGACGGGTTAGACTACCGATGAGATCCCCTGAAATTACAACAGGATCTATTAAGAGAATCTGTTATGTTATCGCTTTAAATAGTAAGTAAATAAAATTGATTAAAAAGATAACACAACGCAATAAACATAAACATATTCACATCGTTTTTTCCTTGGACTGTTCTATTGTCCAGTCCATATGAACTATTTTATAAATTCGTAACGAGATTATTCAGTACAGAAAATAACATCAGGATTTCCCTTTAAACATGCATGAAAATGCAACCAAATAATACTTAACTAGAAATGGCAATATGTTTTTAATTTATAGCGGTGGTTGTAAATCTTATGCCGATCACCCACTTGAGTTCTTTTGTCTTATCTCGATAAACCGGCATGTTAGCTCGACAGCCCACTGGATTTTATGGTGTACCCACAATTTCTCTACAACCCACCACCCCCCCGAAGAAAACGATCCACGTGAGATGACTGGAAGGAGCACAATAAAGACATACGGTATGGAGGAAAACAGAAATACTCTTTAAGAGACTGGATAAGGAATGGTGAGACAAATATGAAAGGCGAACAAAGTGCCTCAAAGAAAGGAAGATATCTTTACTGCCCGGCAAAGGGACAGAGCTGTATGTTTTTGAAATTTTATTCCAAAAGGATTTTTCTGTCTAGACAGACATGCATTTCTGACATTCCATGATATAGTACTCTGATAAACTGTCTTGTGGCTTTGCCAAGAAATAAAATACTGCAATAAACAGACCTGGCAATTCCAAAAAAGGAGAGATATTTTTGACCAAATTTATAGTTCCTGTTTTTTGCACTTACAGGGCTGCATCGAAGCTGAATAATGAAATGGAAGAAAAGTGGTTGAGAGTCAGGGGGGAGAATGGAAGCACAGGGAAGAGGCAAAATGGGTCCGGTTTGAAGAGGGGTCACAAAACATAGCCCCTATTTCATAATTTTAGTTTTAATAGAAAAAAATACCATAACAAAAATGCTGAGAACTGTAACTGTGAGAGATACTGATAGGAAAATGGACCAATTGAGGTAATTTAGAAAATGCAGGTAACTAACTAAAAGAGAGACAGAGACAGAAGAATATAGTGAGTTAAAAGGCTAGAAGGTAAGGAACAGGGATGGGAGACCGATATAGAGAAAGTTGGAAGAGGAAGAGAGATATATATAGGCAGAGAGAATAAGAAGAGGAAACACAAAGAAGTTAGAAAATGGCAGCAACACAAGTAATACGCAGGACAATTTTTACTAGCCAAATGGGAACAAGTGAGATGAGAGAAGTGGAGGAGAGTGAGAGCTGTGGAGGTGGGAACAGGGAGGGGAAGAGAAGGGAGAGAGATACGGGGAGGTGGAGAGAAGAGAGGGTGAAGAAGAAGAGAGAGAGACGGGGATGGGGAGAATGGGGAGGTGGAGAGTGAGAGGGCAGTCTCCTCGTCACTGGCCCCACACCCATCAGTTTACGCTGATCTGTTTCCCAGAGCATCATGTGCTGCTTGCCAGCTGTCAGAGGGCCTTCTCCGGGCACAGCCGCTGTCAGAGGGCCCGCTCCGGGCACAGCCGCTGTCAGAGGGCCCGCTCCGGGCACAGCCGCTGTCAGAGGGCCCGCTCCGGGCACAGCCGCTGTCAGAGGGCCCGCTCCGGGCACAGCCGCTGTCAGAGGGCCCGCTCCGGGCACAGCCGCTGTCAGAGGGCCCGCTCCGAGCACAGCCGCTGTCAGAGGGCCCGCTCCGGGCACAGCTGCTGTCAGAGGGCCTGCTCCGAGCACAGCCGCTGTCGGAGGGCCCGCTCCGGGCACAGCCGCTGATGAAAAGCACAGCTTTTTAGAATCAATCCATCGACCTAATATGTCACGAATGACTGCTTGCCACTAGCTTTTGGTGTGGATGAGATGCCTTGCGACTGAACCATGTTGGCCGTCTTTCCGGCCCCTCAACAGAAGGGTGTTAATTGACACAGCACTAATTAGCCTTGGCTATTAGCAACAAACTTCTGCAACTTTCTTGTATGGCCAGGTTAAGAGATAAGGGGATGTTATCTCTTGTGTGTTCCCTCTCTCCAAAATATTTCATCATGTGTTATTTTAGAACCAATTAAGAGTAAATGTGTACACACTCAATGAGATTCCCAGAATGAACTGGAAAAACAGGGATTTGGTGGAGTGGTTGCTGTTTTAATATGCCGAGCATTTTTCATTCGAGCAAATGTTTCGGTTTAAAGAGCAACTTCAGAGCCCTATTTCCACCCAGAAAAGTGTTTGATACAAATGGTTTCTAATTAATCATATACACACTGCCAAGCACACAGTTAAAATATCTACAGTTGGGGGGCAGGGTAAGCAGGGTAAACGTAGATAGGCAAAAATAAATGAATCTGTGTTTTCTCCCCCTAGCCATTCGCCTTTGAGGCGGAAATGGAATAAACAATGTGCTTTTACTTTGAAGTCAGCTCTTTAGCTACAACATACAAGTCTAACTGGGGACATGAAAAATTATATTTTGGATCAATTAAAGTTGAGTAGGAGACTAGTAGGAGAGGATATTTTGCCATATGTTCAATATGGATGATTAAAATTGTAAAAAAAATAAAGATAAATGTTTCTATTCTTTTATTTCAAATACAAACATCAAGTGCTGTTTTGTTCTTTGAGGTTGGGTGTGTAAATGGGTCATTATTCTGTTTACTTCAAATGAGATGTCAGGGTTTTTCCGATGGATCAAGAAGTCATTTTGAATTGTGAGTTGAGTCATCACTGCCTGCGCTCCCCCTAAATGTCACAGATGTCATAACCTTTTAACATCAAAATAATAAATGCAAGACTTAGTGATACTGTTACTCACTAAAATTGAAAACAAAGCTGTCAGAACACAGCATTTCACAGCTGAGGATGTGAAAAAATCGAATGGAATGCTTGAGGTCAGAGTCGGAACGCTCCATACCTGAAGTGCATCCAACAGCGCAATGTGGTGGAACTTCTTCATATTCTTTGGCCTTATCCAAAAAGCTCAAATGCACATTCGTGCTTGTTTGCTTTTACCAAAGTCTGAATTTGAATTATTATTCATGAACAAAGCAAACACTGGCTTGTGCACCTGGCCTGCCAGATTTGATAGCTTCACTCAACAAGCACTGAGGCAGAGTAAAACAGTCAGTAAAAACAATCAGTAAATTTGTTGTTCCCCACGAATGACCGTATAACCTCCTGGACAATCAATGTAATTTTGTAAATGCCATCTATGATAAGATGCATCATCCAACCAAGTTTAGTCAAATTCCTCCAGTGGTGACTGGAGGAATTTGTATGGGTTAACGAGACTCCATGAGCACATGTACCAAAAGTCATCACTGAGTCAAGCAGATCAATATACGTGAATGTTTTACTGGTTGTTAACTAATCTAAGAAATATTTAACTGAACAATGTTTTTCAATGCAGTATGGAAATTTCCATGCAAGTTTCATGCGGGTGGGCAATTTTCTAAATGCCGGATCTCTATGGCATCTCTATGATGCATCATTAACTCAAATGTAATCAAATTCAGGCCAGCGCTCTATGAGATATCATATGTGATGATGCTCGTACGAAGACTTATCCTGCCCAATTTCCTTGTTGAGGGGCCTTTCCTCCACTACCTCCTCCCGCTGGTAGTGTGATCTCTTTACCTCGAGGTCATGACATCACAGATACACTAACTGTTTTGGTTTTTTGTTCCGATCTGAAGGTTTCACAAAGCCCCATTAATCACGACCTCAACACACTGCCTCTTATCTACAACAGCCCCTCTCAGCAATGTTTGTTTGAAGTATTAGGGGGTTGTTGCTGTGATGGATTGAATTACTTGATTAATACCTTTATCCAATTAATGTTCCCTCATGCAATTAATCAGCTGGCTGGGGTTAAGCCCTCTTGGTTGACCGGACTGAGGCAGGCAGATTCCGGGGGCTGTGGCTAAATCTCAACATTACCTCTTTTATTCACCATCCTCCCATCCACACACCTGGTGTTTTATCTACTCTTCTCTCTTTAATTCACCATCCTCCCATCCACACACCTGGCATTCTGTCTTCTCTTGTACGATGCACCATCGCTGTTCTGCTTAGAGCACATTGTTCAGGTTTTTTATGCCAAATACAAATGGCTTTCTGTGGCGTTCTGAACACAAACAGCTCCTACAAGATAATCTGTAGAAAACCAACATTTTCATTATTGTTGTAAAGAGCTAAAAAGAAATTGGCATGGAAAGATGTTATGTTTTAGACAGATACTAGTTTGAAAAATGTAAGAAGTCAGCCTTGGGCATGTTTTTGTTTTTTTTGCAGTATGCATAGAAACTGTTTACAACTTCATAAACTGTATGATGAAAAACACTGCGTTTTATAACCCAACCAATTATAGATGCCTTCTCTGTCCTACAGGGAAACATGATGTTAACCAATGATTTTCCTTATTTGGCTTTCACAGGTTTTGCCCCCTTAGTGCCTGAACCATCCAGAAGAATTCTGGAACATAATCTTGGCCAATGAAGTCCCCTGAAGGATCCTGTTGGCCAATGGAGTCCCCTGAAGGATCCTGGACCCCGGCACTGGAATTGAGTGACAGAAGATGTGAACTGGATCACACAAATCCCTAGAATCCTCTTCCCGGAGGGAAGCCCTCTGAGGACCAGAGTGTACGAATTCCCCGATTTTCTTTGAAATCCTCCTAATGAGTGAGAATGTAACAATATATCGTCAAAGATAATAACTAAGCATTTTAGTGAGAAGAATTCCAATTCCAATCATGTGTTGGTTCCCATAGTGAGTTACCCAAGGCTATTTGTAGTATTTGAACCCTGTTTTACCGCCCAATTTGTCTGCATAATTTATAGAAATACCATTTCGCTTGTTAAAAGTCATCTGAAATATAGATTTTTTTTTACCATGCAAGGATCAAAAGTGTAATTTTCAAATCTGAGGGAGTTTTTAGTCAATATTACGCCCACTCCCTTTAATGCCTTACTCGAGGTAAATATTTTAATGCTGTCGTTATCTCAAGAAACTGTTTTATCAAGATAACATACGGGAAAGCTGGTCTTGGCCATCTTAAATTTTGTTTCCTCTTGTACAGTAATAATAATACTAATAAAAAACATCTATTTTGGCCAAATTCATTTGCATCAAGTGTAGACAGACAGGGGAGGTATGTCAGAAATAACCCAGTGGTGACATTCACATGGAAAAGTAAAGGTTTGTTCAAAATGATTTGTAAAAGTTTCATCCACACATGGAAAAACATTTGTTTGCCTTCCAAATATCATGGCGTGTGATGACTTGCCCAGCACTCTGAGACGGAAATATTTAAAACAATAAAAGTTTCATCTGCAAGTTTCATCTGCATGGGGAAAAACACTTGATTGCCTCTCTAATTTCATGGCGTGCGATGACATGCCCTGCATTCTGAGACGGAACTATTTAAGACGATAAAATGCTTGAGCGTCTTGTGGATTAATTCAAGAGTCCTAGCAGAGATATTTCAACATTACTGGCTGACAGACTCTCCAACTCTTCCGGAATCCCTGTCACATGTAGAGCCGAGCAGGATTTTCCAAAATGGCTCCTTCTTGGAGACTGGGAGCTTGTAGCATGTTGGTGGCACTTTGGCTTCTGCATTGCTGTGGTCGTGGACGGTCAGAGACAACGAGGACTAGTGGCATGGCCAAGGGTGGAACTAAGGAGCAGGAGCTCCTGTCCCACGACAGAGTGAAGAGAGGATGGGTGTGGAACCAGTTCTTTGTGGTGGAGGAATACACAGGCACAGAACCGCTCTACGTTGGAAAGGTAGGCCTGCTGTATGTTTGCAAGCTGTCTGTGTGTTTCAGGGGATAGCATGAACTTTAGACTTAATAGCGTTGCACACTAAATGGAAATTTGATGCAGACAGCTGAAAGAATCTCTGCATTATGCCGCATAACCATGGTTATATGAATTCAGTTATTAGCAATTGATTATTATAGTTATTTTGGTTAAACATGGAAGTTAGACGAACTAAAGAACAGTCTGAAGAACAAACAGACATGCAGACAGACGGACAAACAAACAGACATGCAGACAGACGGACAAACAAACAGACATGCAGACAGACGGACAAACAAACAGACATGCAGACAGACGGACAAACAAACAGACATGCAGACAGATGGACAAGCAAACAGACATGCAGACAGATGGACAAACAAACAGACAATCAAACGGACAAACCGACTAAGCATGAGCAAAGATTATCTCAAAATAATGAGCTAGTTGGAAGGAGAAAGAGAACAAAAAGACGAGAGAGAGAGAGACCTAGGATTCATGCATTTTGAAGTGATTCATTACTAGAGACTGTGGCGGGGCAAGCAAAGCGTTGATATATACATGCTTTGGAGGCATAGCAGGGGGGAAAGAAAGAGAGATGATATTATTCATAAAATTACCCAGAGTTATTGCTCTCTGTGAGGCTGGGGCACAAGCCAGGACTATTAATAGGTGCGGGGTAGTGGTGTTGCTGGACTCATCCATTGCTAAGGATATCAAATACTTTAATTAGAGCAATAGGATTAAATACGACCATCGTTCCTTTTTATCAGCGCTAGCATTTTAGAACAAGTATTTTTTTTTTTGGACTTCTTCGTCCAACTCAGCAAAGATGCCAAGGTTGTCCTACCGCAGCCATTAATCTGCTAATGATATATGATTTTCCCTAAATGGTCACTCACATCGCAATAAACTGGCAGCTTTGTTCAATTCATTTGGGTAATGAAATTCCTTGGTCTTATATGACCCCTCTGCTCTCTCTTACTTTCGGCTGCCACATTGGCTTTATGTTCAGTATATGGTTTACTGCTGTACACCACAGCAAACCATTGAGGTTCAACAAAAAACTCATGACTTACACAGAACACGGTTGCTGTTCCATTTTCTTTCCCACAGATTGAAAACATCTAATCCAAAGCTTCACTTTCCATAGAGAGCTATTGTTGAGGTACAGAAAAGATGTACCTCTGAGCTACGTCTCAGTCTCATTTCATCCCAAGGCCTCCTTTTGAAACTCATACATCCTGCACTGCAGATTTTTATGTTCCTACACATTACTTCTGACCCTTAAAATGTACTTCTGCTTCAATTTTTTAGCACTGAAAAGCTTAATGTTTTATTCGTCCCATTCACAGTATTAAACCAGCTAAAAAAAATAAGTTATGAAATGGTCCACCAAGGTCATAATTGGTGAACAACTGATTGTTTCAAAATGTTGTCTTTTGGTTTATTAAGGTCACTTATCCAGGGCTGTCAACGTACTGTTTTAATTGGCACACATGTATGTGACACCCTTTGACATAATTACATTGTTTAAGTTTATTCACACAGAAATCTTTACTCAATGATCTCATCTGTTGGGGTTTGAACTCACAACCTCTACGTTCACTGAATTCCAATCTTCCTGCTCACGTCTCTGTCTCAACGACTGGTTTCTCCTGAATGCCTACACTTTGCACTACAAAGTACATCTCATTCAAGTTAAAGAAAATACTCAATGAAAAAAATATTTGAGATAAAAATATACATTAGATACATGAAAACAGAATACCATGCCCCGTAGTATTACACACCAATGGAAACCCATACTCAAATCACTAAACAAAACCAAAGATTTGAAAATCCGACAAACTAATAACTAAAATAGCGGCATTTTTAAGTCATGAATGTACAGGAGACTGGAACTCTACAATCTGGATGTTCTGAATCTAGATGTTCTGAATGTAATTACTTTACATAACTGTAATATTTCCAGGAACAAGGAGCATGACACAACGCGATAAAAAAAATACAGTATTTGTTCAAATATATCTGAAGTTCAATTAATGCCATAGATGTTGGTGCAGCTCTGTGATTGTGAAGCGAATGCCCAATCCAACTGCAGCTGGTTGCAACTGTCTGTTGAATCAACCTCAGTGCTATTTTGTTGAGCAAACACACAATTATGACATTAGGGAGGGTGGGCTTAAAATTGTCAGTTGAATCAACCTCAGTGTTGAGGGCCTGCAAAGTCACGCGGAATCCAACCACTGTGAGGCTATTCAGCAAACGGATCCTTCAGTCACTGTCACAACCTGCACTGAAGCTGACTGTCGGGCCAGGAAGTATTTATCATTCAGACCACCTAAATCATATAAACTGGAACAGCAACCTCAGTAATGGGTGAAAAATGACTAAAACACTAAAAGATTGGATTAGTTTAGAAAAATGTTTGTTATTAATGTTTGTAGCATCTGGATAATTCAATAATGCACATACAAAAACAAAGGTATTGAAACAAATAATTCTGAAAATCAAACTGCAACTGACAATGTGAAATAATGACATGGCTTTGAGCAAACGTACGTTTATTGTTTGACTCAATGAGCTCTTAAAAAATGTTGCTCACTGTTCGTTGATTTAACATTCAATAAAATTACCAGCTGCAATGGGATTGTGAGTTCGTGCAACATTCAGGGTTTTAGCTGACCTAAAAACGTCTTGCCAATCATTCTGGCTGAAACAAAAACATGATATGTTTTATTTGGATATAATGGCTGACTTTCTCTGTGATTTTGCTTTCAGTAATTGCCAGATTCATAACCTGGAAACAGTTTATTTTTGTTCTTGTTCATAGACAGTTTTACCTCACTGATTGGCTGTGATAGTAAAGTTGTCTTTGGCGTGTTTAATCAGGTTGTGTGTAGGAAGTGTTTGATCATATACATCTATTTAAATAATTCCTTTTGGCGTGAAGTTCCAAGCACAATTACAACAATGTGGACTGGTTGGAAATCACAGCGCTATAATCAGAGAAGAAGAAAGCAGTCTTAAGAAGTGAAGTTCTATATTAGGGAATTCATTCTTTGGAAGATGTGAAGGAATATGTTTCTTTTTGCCCAGTTAACTTTATCATTGTAGCTTTGCTCCTCTCCTTCCTACATGCTGTACTTTCTCACATACCTTTTTATCTCTTCGTCTGAATTCACCTCATTTCTGTGACTTTGAAGCAGCCTTCTCAAATCACTTAGATTGAATGGAACGCCAGTGCTACAGGCATGATGAGGCATCAGATACTCTTAATTAGAAAAGAATCAGATACTGTTGATTAGGCTCCATCTCTCTGACTGTGGCTGGCAGTTTCTACATGTCACGCCAGTTCCCTACGCCGAGTGTGATGTAGCGGTTCTCCTCTTTGGACCGCTCATTTGTGATGCCGTTCAGTCGGGTTGCTTTGCCCTTATCCGAACGACACCTTTGGTTCTCATTAGTCCACTGACCCCTATTTGTCAGGTCAGTTCCATATACCTTTCACCCCCGTTCTTCTCTAAGTCAGCCCTTAGCTCGCACAGTGTGTGTCCAGTTTGTGTGCGTTCAGTGTGTATGTCCAGTGTGTGTGTGTGTGTCTGTGTGTCCAGTGTGTATGTGTGTCCATCGTGTATGTTGTGTGTATGTACAGTGTGAATTTGTGTCCAGTGTGTTTCTCCAGTGTGTTTCTCCAGTGTGTTTGTCCAGTGTGTGTATGTCCAGTGTGTGTCCAGTGTGTATGGGTTTACAGTGTGTATGTGCAGTGTGTATATCCAGTGTGTATATGTGTATATTGTGCATGTCCAGTGTGTATATCCAGTGTGTCCAGTGTGTATGTCCAATGTGTAAATCCAGTATGTCCAGTGTGTATGTGTATGTCCAGTGTGTATATCCAGTGTGTCCAGTGTGTATGTGTGTGTCCAGTGTGTATATCCAGTGTGTATGTGTGTTTAGTGTATGTCCAGTGTGTCCAGTGTGTATGTGTGTCCAGTGTTTATGTGTATGTCTAGTGTGTATGTGTATGTCCAGTGTGTGTGTATGTC
>JACXGI010002880.1:15616-68548 GCA_016801175.1 Esox masquinongy
TGTGTGTCCAGTGTGTATGTGTATGTCCAGTGTGTCCAGTGTGTATGTGTATGTCCAGTGTGAATATCCAGTGTGTCCAGTGTGTATGTGTATGTCCAGTGTGTATATCCAGTGTGTCCAGTGTGTATGTGTGTGTCCAGTGTGTATGTCCAGTGTGTATTTCCAGTGTGTATATCCAGTGTGTATGTCCAGTGTGTATATACAGTGTGTGTGTCCAGTGTGTATGTGTATGTCCAGTGTGTATATCCAGTGTGTATGTGTGTGTCCAGTCTGTATATCCAGTGTGTATGTGTATGTCCAGTGTGTATATCCAGTGTGTATGTGTGTGTCCAGTGTGTATGTGCGTCCACTGTGAATGACCATTATAAGAGTACATGGCCTATTCAGGCAAAATTGTTCATCAAGATATTCAAACATTCAGACATGAATGTAAATGTCAGTTGGCTTTTCGTTACTGAGCGTTCCAACAACAAACACACAATTGTAATAGAGAGCACAAGAAGGCAGATCCTCTGGAGAGCAAGCACCTGTGAGCTTGCATCACGCCGAGTTGGACAGGGACAGCCAGCAGTCGTCAGTCCAGGTAGTCCTGACAGAGATTCTATGGATGGAGTGAGTGGGTAGGTGACTAAGGGATTGAGCGCGGTGAGGGAGGTGAATTAGTTAGCCAGAGAGTTAGCGAGTGAGTGAGAAAATTCTGTACATTTGCTGTTTCTAGAGCACCGGTTAAAGAGGTCTCACATCAGCGCTGCTCAGCTCAGTTCCTGACGGTTAGATGTACTGCAGGCCTAGGGCCCATCCCAAATGACACCCTATTCCCTAACTAGAGTGCTCACTTTGACCCAGGCACGCGCATCTCCGTAGGGCTCCGGTCAAAAGGAGTGCGCCCCGTTGAGAATAGGGTGCCATTTAGAACACGTCCGCAGTGTTTGGTTGTGGGGGAGTTCAGCGAGCGGTAGCGCGTTGACATTGCTGGTGGTTATATGATTGCTGAACATGAAGTGGAGCCCGGGCTTTGACCTCACGCTGGACATGCACGGCGTAGCCCTGGCCCCCATCACGCTGTCGAACACAGACTGATGGATGGACACATCCGGCCCGAAGGGAGAGAACCGCCGTAGTCTGGGAAACGGGCTCGTACTGCTCTGTTGGCACGTGCGCCCACTTGCGCCGGAATGTGACGTTTTTTTTTGGGGGGGGGGTGTTTGAGAGGGAAAAAGAAAATGGTTTCCGTGAAAAAGGATGACACGCTGTGTGCAGTCCATATGGATGAGGTGTGTGTGTGTTTGTGTGTGAGATTGTATGGGTGCTTGTGCATGTGTGTGTGTGTGTGTGTATGCGTGCGACTTAGAACTGGGAGATGTGGACAAAAATCCATATTTTGATAAATCCATATTGTCACTTAGAAATGTCAGTACAGTGTACAGTGTAGACATTGTTTAAATACAGTGTAGACATTGTTTATGTTGTAAATGATTATTGTAGCTGTAAACGGCTGATTTTTAATGGAATATCTACATAGATGTAGAGAGGCCCATCATCAGCAACCATCACTCTTGCGTTCCAATGGCACGTTGTGTTTGCTAACCCAAGTTTATCATTTTAGAAGGCTAATTGATCATTAGAATCTTGAAGAAGGAAGGCTATCACTCCATTTTGCAACACCATGCCATATCCTGTGGATGGCACTTGATTGGAGCCAATTTCCTCCTACAACAGGACAATGACCAACGCACAGCTCCGAACTATGTAAGAACTATTTAGGGAAGGAGCAGTCAGCTGGTATTCTGTCTATAATGGAGTGGCCAGCACAGTCACCGGATCTCAACCCTTTTGAGCTGTTGTGGGAGCAGCTTGACCGTATGGTATGTAAGAAGTGCCCATCAAACCAATCAAACTTGTGGGAGGTGCTTCAGGAAGCATGGGGTGACATCTCTTCAGATTACCTCAACAAACTGACAACTAGAAAGACAAAGGTCTGTAAGGCTATTGTTATTTCAATTCAAAATGATTATTTCTAACCTTGTCAATGACTATATTTCTTATTAGGTTTACTATATTTCCAATTCAGTCTGATTTGATATATGTTTTCATGGAAAACAAGGAAATTTCTAGCGGCCGCAAACTTTTGAACGTTAGTGTACATACATCCACGTGTAAGAGAGCTGTCTATTGTCTTTTGAAGTTTCTGATATTGTAACTTAAATATTGATACCCACAGAAATAGTATATTTTCTTTCGCACTGTGCATTTATTTGACTTGGGGACTATTTTAAATGACTGCAGAGAGGAAAGAGGACGGAAGAAAGAAAAGGCAATATGATGTCTAGGCTTTTGCATTATTCCCGCTGTTTTAACACAAATACCTGAAAACCACCCACCAGGGTGATGGAGTCCTGTATTTAATTAGATCTTTATTAAATATTAAGGCAGGAGACAGTTTTTTTCTCAGTTTGGATGTGCAATGAAGGTACAGGGTATAAAACTGCTAAATTGTCTTCTAAACACTTTAGAAGTCTTGCCGGATTTATGTAGGCTCTTAAAGTTCACTTTTTGGCCCCAGCCGCATTCATGTTCGTGTTGCAATTTCAACAGTCTTCAGAAATGTCTTTTTATCTTGTAATTTTGAGGGGTCCCCATTCTGTGAAGGGTGCACCATGTGGGGACGGTGTAAATCATTGGCAGCGCCGCTGTGTCTTTGGTCATAGTGCTGATCATGACTAGCCTAGAGGGGGGCGATAGCTTCTCCTGCCTCTCTCACTGGCAGAGAAATAAGAACTTCACTTCTTGATGACTCGAGACAAAATCCTTGACTGAGACAAAAGAGAAAATCTGTTCTTTAAAGGGCAAACTGAAGTGTTGTAAATGTGTATGTTTGACATGTTGGGATTTTTTGGGGGGTTTGGGGTTTCAAGGCTGTTTTTTTATTCGACATTTTAAACATGTCATGTTCTTTCATGGAATTCTGGACAGTTTGTATGTCTGAGTGGTCTGCTATTTAGAAGAAACCAAGATAATCGCTGTCTTTCTTAAACTGCATTTACTGTAATTCAACTGTCAGTCAATCCATGAATGCAATCTTTAAAACCCGTTCAACAACATACAGTTGCTTCAAGTAGCATTACATCTCGTCATAACACTTAAGCTTTGATTTCCTTGATTGACAGATCCACACAGATTCGGACGAAGGCGAGGGGAACATCAAGTACACCATCTCCGGGCAAGGGGCTGGCACTATCTTCATCATCGACGAGCTGACAGGGGACATCCATGCCACAGAGCGATTGGACCGCGAGGAGCAGAGCTTCTACACCCTGAAAGCCCAGGCCCGGGACCGACTCACCAATGAACTGCTGGAATCTGAATCCGAGTTTGTCATCAAGGTTCAGGACATAAACGACAGTGAGCCCAAGTTCCTGGAAGGGCCCTATATTGGAAGTGTGGCGGAGCTTTCACAAATAGGTGAGACATTAACCCAGAAGAAGTGTGTCGAAGGTTTACAGGGTTCTGATGATTTTCCCAGAACATTAAGATCTGAACATTGAGATGTGTGGAGTTCATTGGAGTAGTTTTAAACCTGCTCCATCATCGGTCAACAGGGGACAGTCTTTGACGTGATCTTGATACCTCGTTAGAATATAAAAACATGTAAGATGTACCTATGAAGGGACATTTCACAGATGATTGCCCAATTCAGATTTGGAGAGTGCTAGTCACCCCGGCCCATAAATAATGATCATCGGAGGTAAAAGTTTGAGAGTTTGTGATGAAATTAGAAACTTTTTTATGCCTGTGTGTGTTTTCTCAGTACAGCAAGGAGAGAGTTATGTCTGGGAGTGTTGTGAGAAAGAGAAAGTAGGCTAAATGTAAGGGCTCTCCTTCACCTCTGATTAGAATTAATTCCTGCCTTCTCAGCACGTTTCAGCCCTTTTCTGCCAGCAGAAGGAGAGGGAGAGAAAACGTTGGAGGGAGACGAGCGGGGGGGGGAGGGGAGGGATAGTTAACGCTTTCGCCCTCTCTTTCTCCTCCTCTTCGTTGTTCTCCCACCTCTCAGTCAAATTATACATTACATGAGTGTGCACTTCATGTTTTATACATTGACTAGAGTGCCAAAGCTAATGAGATAACCGAAGTGCTTAGTCAAGCATTTCCCTACGTTTGGTTTTCCGGTCATATTTGTCTTCCTGTAGAACAACAGCTAATGGCGTTGGCTGCGGAGCCATGGCGAGAAGGTCACAAACGCTGTGGCGCATTGTTGAGAGGCTGAAAGCTCAGGTGATAGGCTGACGAGTGCTGAAGCACGTCGTCCCAAACCCAGGACACTACAACGGCCTGCATACAGTATGTTATTATATACTGTATTAGTGCTGTCAAACAATTGAAATAATAACAATTTTACAATGTGTTAATTTTTGAACCCTAAATAAACTATTTTCTGTTTTAAAAGCAGTACCTTATGTTAAAGACAGTGTGTTTTGTTGTAAACTGTGGACGGTTTGACTTGGAATTAACTTGTTCAGGAACTGTTTTTTCCAAGTTGTTTCTTTAGAACAGGGTTACACCAGCCTCAAATCTAAATTGAAAATTGCTGGTGTCTGGTCCCATAGTTCTACCATCTCCTACCATTGTGCTGTTGATCAGTGCACCAAGTACAAGAACTGCTACGTTAGGCTACTTTATAAAACACATATCAGCCCGTCTTATCCGGAGAACTGCTGGTTGTGCAGGGATTTGATTCACCACTGAATGAGACCTAAGCTTTTGAAGGTATTGTCCTTTGACTGTGGTGGGGGCCTTTTAAACAGCGGATTTGGTGATAGATGGTGGTTCACAAATAAATACATGTGTCTCTATTGAAAGACTTCCAAATTCAATGAATGGGGAACCAAATGCACGAGTAATGGAATAATACACAGTCACATAAGGTAGGCTAGAGTTTTTCTACGAACATTAGTCGGGGGAGATCTGTAATTTATTCACTACATGGAAGTTGTTATTCTGCTATTAAAATATGTTTTCGTGGAAATGTGGCAATTCTGTGTCATTGCCCTCAAGAGTTCCATTCGCAGTGACCAATGTGTCTCGCATGAATCTGCGGTGTGATAATGTCTTCACCCTAAGTGTTTGAAAGTAACTGCACTTGTTAATGCATTAGCATAATATATATGTATGACTTTATGTAGTATGTACAGTACTGGGAGACTTGGTAAAAGTATTAGCCACCTCAGGATGACACAACTCGATGGAGCCTTTTGAAATAAAGCTGAAGTGAATTTCTATGTAGAGGGCATTTTCACTTTCTAAAAATGCTTCTTCCTGTTTCAGCTGACTTGTGGCTTATTAACCATTCAAATTTAAATATGTGCATTTCATACCTTCAGACGGCTTTCAGTAAGTCATTCTATGCACATTTGCCATATATCACACTGCCGTCATAGCACCAAGCCTTGGACTAATTGATTCACACAAATCAGCAGTCATTTCTGGTGTCATTGCACTCTATCCAGAGACTTTAATCAGTGCTGTGGAGTGAGACAAATGTGAGAAGCACTGATCTGAGGCGGTTCTGAATGGAAGGCTAATAGGAGCAGGTTTTCACTGTTTCCCCAGACTTTGTTCCAAATGGCACCCTGTTCCCGACAAACAGCACTAATTCTGACCAATGCCCTCGCAGTGCCGAGGTGACCATCGCCGTCTTCGAGCATCGGTTGTGTGTATCAGCATATCAGGAGGTTCCTCTGTGCAATGTATATCTGCTCGCACCGGGGAGGAAATTGGCAGGGACTAGCAAGATAAACCGAGGTCCCGGTTGAGTGAGCACCGTGAAAAAGAAGAGGAATGCCCAATGCCTCCTAGCACACGTCGCAATCTTCAACTCTCCAGGGGCCGTTGGCCGTCGCTGCGAATAGGCAAAGGTGGTGAATATTCACGACTGGGCAGAATTGAAGTGGTGCGCTAAACATGCCAGTCCAAGTCTGCTTGTTGTTTTCAGCTCGATTAACGGCGTGGAGGAGAAGGGAGAATAAACTAGCCCCGTCAGGCCGAAGATTAATTCCGGGGGATAATTCGCGGACGTCCTGCGATAACATGGCCAGGGCTAATGAAATCGGTGTCCTAAATCAAATTTGCGTCCCGACGGTGATTGAATTTTGTACTGAACCATGTGAATGTCTTCATGTATGGACCATTGGTTGAACAGGGGTACAGGCTGTTTCACCTCTGTGAAAGGGACACGTGCAAGGCTGCTGGAACAAATACTTAGTTGTTGCAGGAAAGGCAATAAAGCATATAATTTAAACCTTTCCATACTCACCCTGCACTGTAGACATGCTTGAGGTGTCAATTCCACCAGGATTCACCAGGCCGGTGTGAATCTGTGACCGGGGATCAAAACGTTAATGAACGTCATGAACATTGAGTGAACATTAGTGTAAGCATTAGCGTATTTCACTCTACCCATGTTCGGCACATTCCTCACTGTGGCCTCCTGCTGTATAATGTAGCTGCCCCATCATGCACCTATATGTATAGTAATTGTATGTTTTGCAAACACACGGCTTACAGCCCCTCGGGGTCAGCCAATTGTTTCAATGCTAATGTGTGGGGCCAGGGCTAACGGTGGCGCGAGAGTGCCTGCCACGTGATGAAACCTTTTGTCTGTGGTTTTGGATTAATGGCTGTTCACTTAAAAACCGCGAGGTCGTCACCTCCCCTCATGGGTCATCCCTTTGTTTCACTTCCAGAATGAAAATGGCCACAGCAATAGTTTAAATTACGGGGTCGTGTTAAAAGCTAGCGTTACCCACCGCTCTCCATTTGTGGACAGCGAAAAGCCCTACATTTAAAGTCAAAAAGCCCCAGCTACTCTTCCATATTCCTCTAATTTGCCTCAGTCAAAAACATTGGTTTTATATGCTGATGGAGCCCTTTCTGAAAGAGGATGTGTCATGACACCTTCCACAGAAGGTAGTGGTAAAACAAACTATCGTAGGTGTACCTGCTTGAGGGCGAAGAGCTCCTGGGCATTGCAAATAGTGTGTTTGTGTGCGAGGGGGGTGGGGGGATGGGGGCTTTGATACGGTTAGTCTTTCCAAGTGGTGAGCTCTGAAAGGGGAAACCCTTTTTACCACTTTGGCAAAAAAATAAAATAATTAATTATATATGATGTGCACATACTGCAGCAATGCATGCAAGGCAGAGTGTGTATCCCTGTTGGTATGTATTTACGGAGACAGATTAGATTTCTGTTGAAGCCTACCAGTATCCTGAACGCCTTTTCCATTAACATTGTGCCTTTTGATATTTTAGGTACAAATTGTGCACCGGTATGGAATTTTAAAAGCCATTAAATGAAGAGCCCCTTAATATAGAACCCATGGGGCATTCAATAAATCTTTAATATGAATACAGGGGCGCTGAAGTGCCAAAAATGTCCCTCAGTCAACTCTGTGTGACATCTAAGAGGATTTCAACCCACTTATCAAACGTTTCCAAGGTTCTCCGTCATCTTAAACCCATATTATGATCCTCTGGCAAAGTAATTTCTGTAGATTATTATCGATTTAATGTGATTC
The DNA here is from genome assembly GCA_016801175.1 of Esox masquinongy. Taxonomy (NCBI): domain Eukaryota; kingdom Metazoa; phylum Chordata; class Actinopteri; order Esociformes; family Esocidae; genus Esox; species Esox masquinongy. Next base: position 23,191 of record JACXGI010002880.1, read on the forward strand.
ATTAATGTCTTTCCTTTTACCCTGATGTAAGTGCTGCTCTTGTTTTAACATGGTTAAACTGTTCCTTTCGGGAGAAAACAATGAACACGTAATAGTCAAATCGTTGTTTGAAATCTTTTTGGGGGGGTTTGTGTGTGTAGTGCACAACTAGTCCACCCTGCTAGTCATCGACGGGCAGAGTAGAAAGGCACCCTTTTTTGTGCATTGTATTGCCTCTGCCTGTTGCACACAGCAGGTTGTAATCCCCCGGTCATGAGGAGATGTAAAGGCAGATTCAACAGGAAATCCTCAGACCTCTGATGATCAACACTGTCAGTTTACTTGGCTGCCAAAGATGAAGCCTGTGACTTTTGCGATTGACAAACCTCCCATTTAGGGCTGGAGTTGTAGTGTGTTGCGTATATGTGCATAATCTATGACTCAGATAGCCATAGAATTCCATGTTTGAAAGCGAGTTTTATTGACAAGTCGCCACTTTCAGAAAAATCATGAAATGCATCTTTATTAGGCACACTACTATAATCATTTATTTTGTTGAGACGGAGGCATTTTTTTTTTAAGTTAAACATGTTATGACAGAATACCAAAATCACTCTTTATTTTTACTAGTTTTACCAAGCATAGTGTGATGGAACCCTGCAGAAGATATCTTCTTGGGATTTGAACAGATCCTGTCTCTTAGCTGGTGTTCATCCAGGCAGCAAATTTCAAGATTTTCATCCTCGCGCACAAATCGGTCTTTTGACCAATCACATTGAAGACATGCTAGACGCTGTTATCAGGAGCGACTTACAGAAGTGGGTGCATTCATTTTTTATGCTTTCTCACACTGTCCCCCAATGGGAATCAAACCCAGAACCCTTGTGCTGGGAAGCGCCATAGTAGATGGTTTTCAGAACTGATCTGATTGCTGAAATAACCATTCAGTGAATAAAAGGTTCACATTTGGCTGACCTGTGTAAATGCAGCCTTAATTTTGTGCTTACAACTTCATAATAACACATTGAGGGCTTAAATATGATTAAAATTTGGCGTTTGTTTGCACCATAGAAAGCTAACACATTAATATTTCAATGACATCTATCTTGCTGCAGTTTTGGACTAGCCTACCGAAGTAGTGGTTTAATTATTTAGCTTTTGGTTGATACACCATGCCTAGATTTTCGACAACAAAAAACGCTGGATGAAAAAGTTACGTCGAACTTTTTCTGGACATGTTTAAATATTCCACAATACTATGAGTAGTTGTTTTTCTCATGGTTTTCGTTTGAGGTACAAACGTCCAAGGTGATTGATGAAATGAAGAATTTATGAAACAAATCTGAATTGGGCTCCTTGTGTAACCACAGCCAATAGGTTTCGCTCACTCATGTGGATCAAAGGCAAACCTCATTGGACAGTGGCTATTAGGGGATCATCCACACAAGCTCTAACACGTGTCGTCCAATTATCTCTGAACCATAATCCCCGAAAGGTCTCGCTCCTTGACCTAACAGAAAAGGTGAACCTTCAGTTCTGCACGGTAACAGCCTCACTTATCCTTAATAAGGGCAGAGTCTTTGTAGGGCTTTATCACCTCTCCCAGCACCTGCAGTAAGAACGCACCGGGGTTCAGATCAAATTTGAAATTGTGAAAAAATTAAAAATAAATGCTTTTGCCCTTGCCTGCCTATGGTGTCAGGCGTGTGATTATTTCTGCTGTTGAACTATTCTTTTAGACACACTGAGCCAGAAAAGCTCAATCATGCACAGATAACGTACTTTAAATGGTTGCTCTATTGTATTTTAACTCGGGTCTTGTGTAGGAACAAGAAAATTGCTAAAATTATAGACTGTGGTTTTTAGTCATTTTTGAACACAAACCCCCAGTGAGCTCTCTCTCTCTGTCTGGAGTCAACGTTGCTTGATTTGGGCGTCTCTGCCATCTAACCACCATACCTGACGTGGCATAGAGAACAGCTGAGCACATGAGAGAGCTCTGCTAGACTGAGGTCGTAGCACTCATGTTGTCGTGTAACCTTTGGACGGCGTAGAGGGCCGCGGAGGGCCACGGATCGCGGAGGTCGCCGTCACGACAGCGCTGCTCTGTCCCAGGCAGGTGAGACGAGAGATGGGAGAGATCTCTGTGATGAGGAATGGTGGGCGCGAGCTCCGATCAATACGGCATCGAAGTCTATTTGTGAGCTCAAGAACACCAGGCGTTATAGACTTAACCCCTGTGACAGAAACATATCGATTCTGACACATCTGAAGCCTGGAAGACTTGTCGAGAGCCAGGGAAGCAGGGTGGGGGGGTTGTGTGTCACCTTTGGAGAGCTGGACGGACAGAACCAGGGCAGATAGAGACGCCTCCGAGGGGACATTTTTCACATCCTGAGTGACATGATCCAGACGTTTTCGTGGTGGCAGTCTTTTGGATGTAGAGAGTGGCCGTCACCTAAGGAATATTCAAACTGATACATTTTATTACACATTCACACCGACACTTGTTCAAGTTTTTGTATAGCCCCGTTTTCCCACATGGTTCTCGTCACGTTTCTTGCACTTCCTCACTGACCCCATCCGTGGCACTGTAGCATTTAATTGATTTCTTCGACACTGAACAGTAGCTGTGGTTTGTGTGAGCCAGCCAAAGGTCACAGCTCCACAACACCGTCTACTAAACAAATAATGATACAGTCGAATGACGGAACCCCTAATACGGGGCAAAATAAATGTTTCTGTCACAGAAGATGGAGGATATTATCCCCAAAATCTCACAGGTACCTGGCAGAGACTTTCAGTAAGCAGGCTACTGGCTTTTATGATGCAGAACTTTCTTTCCCACCCTTCATGTCCTTCATGCGGACCGCCGAGAAATGAATCACGCCTGGAAGTAGTGGAGAAATAACTTTTGATGTGAAAATACCTAGGCTTTTATAGCTCTACTAAATGATCCATAATACGGGAGGGGAGCACTCAGTCCTGCAGAATAGGGCGGGCCGAGCCACGGGCGGTGTGGTGATAGCCGATGCCACGCGGCCACTGCCGCAGAGCCGGATCTCCGGCACAAATCTGTTTTACGAGGCGGCCTCTTAAATAGCAGTCAGTCTAGTGTCTCACACATGGCACTCACGTCCACCTCCTCACATGGTAATTGAACCATCTCCCCCTGAGTGGCCAATGCGGTGGGAAGCCGTTTGAACAGACTGTGTTGGTGCCATTAAAACGGGCCCGTGCATAAATCTCCCCAGGTTGTGGCAGGGGGAAAAAAAAAAGCTATTGCCCAAAAAAGCTATTGCTCCGGAAAAAATTAAGAGACCACTGCACCTTTTTCTTTCCTTTCCAAAAAAAATATATATACAGCTCTGGAAAAATTAAGAGACCACTGCACCTTTTTCTTTCCTTTCCAAAAAAGTTGAAAAGGAAAAGTTTTGAGTGAGGAACAGAAGGGTTCAATTTGCAGTGGTCTCTTAATTTTAACCATTCTGTTCCTCACTCAAAACCTTCCTTTTCAACTTTTTTGGAAAGAAAAAGGTGCAGTGGTCTCTTAATTTTTTCCAGAGCTGTATATATAAGATCTAATACAGATATGACCTGACATAGATATGACCTGAGATAGATATGACCTAATATAGATATGGCCTAATATAGATATGACCAAATTGTTGTTATTACCACTGTATTATTTTTCAACCAACATGGTATTACTGAGTTTATGTTATAAATGAACCAAGGTAGCCCAGATGCTGTTGTTTACAATGGCAGACTGATAAAGAACAGTGGGCAGAACCTAGGAAAGAGGTGGTTATAGCCAAGCACAAGCTAGCGAGTTCCTGTTGGGCAATACACTGGTGCATTCTAGTATGTTTTTTTGGAAATACCCTAAACTCCTTCTAAACCAAATAGATTTAGAAAACTCTGGCAAAGAGGAAAATGTCTGAAAAATGCAGTCCACTCTGTTCATAACATATTCTCTTTTGCAAAGAAAAATGCTTTCATTGTTGACAAAAATAGGCAGAACGCACAACAGTCCTCTCCTGCCCGGCCACAGGGGTTCTTATCCCCATGGGGACTAGAAATTAGAATCTGATGCTTTAGATTCATTCATCCAGTGGTCTGTCTGGCTCCATGTCCATCTGTGGACACATAATAAACAACAGAAACACCACATTTTGCATTGTCGTCCAGCGTGCTTATTGGATGCCATTGCAGAGCATCTGCGAAATGTACAGTTCATCACCCCAAGCTTTTTTCACTCGGTATACTGCCAGATTGAAAGCTGAGAAGAGACATTTAGGTGGGGGTGTTTATTTTTCCTCCTCTACATAAATGAAGCAGGCGCTCTTTAATGTATTTTTTTTGACACTGCCAGTCACTTTTGGTTTGCTTGTTTCAACTAAGAAGGGGTGTATGTAAAGCAGTTAGACGGGGTCACTGGGATCGTTATTTAGCGAAGACTTAATAGGTCATTTCCCTAGCAGTATTCCAGTGATGCTGGGTTTCTTGGTTACCTTCACAGGTGCACAAAGCACTAAACGACTGTCTGTGCGTTTTGTGTCCTTCCTTGCCTTACCTGAAGCAACAGATAACAAGCACTTGTCTTTCATTGGTCCAGATGAGCAAGCAGACAATGTTTTGGTAGAGCCCACATGTTATTAAAATAGTGTAATTGCTTTTGCCTGCTGGCCAGAGTAAATACAGCAGGTCTGCTAGCTGGCAGGCAAGTTTTAAAACATGCAACATAGAACTAACAGCAACATAAAGCTAACAGCAACACAAAGCTAACAGCAACATAAAGTTAACAGCAACATAATGCTCTGTTCTGGCATCTGATAAAAATCAGTTTAGCTCATTTTAACAGCTTCTTGTATCATTTAGGGGTTCTTCTGTTCCGGTTTATATTTAAACACGGCGTCCCTTGATGAACTGCATTTGCCTGTGTCTTAACATGAACTTGCCAATGTGCTATCTGTGTGCGTCTAAATCTGATGTAACCATTGCTAAGCATAAATAGTGATGTATGTACATGTTCAGTCCTGGCACATGGGTGTAATACATTTTGTGTTCCAAATCACACCCTATTTCCTAAATACTGAACCACGTGGGGCCATGTCAGAAATTGTGCACTAAATAGGTCAAAAGTAGTGAAAGTTTAGGGAATAGGGTGTCATTTTTGGTGTGGTCGTAGCCTTTCATTCTGGTGGAGCAGTGATGTGGAGCTTCTTTTCATATGCAGCATTAATGGCCAGGATGTGTTAAAAGCAGATCTATACAAACCTACAGACAAATAATGTCAAACATTGAATGGGAAGCTAGACTGCTAAGTACATGGACCTGCAAACGAGCAGGAAACAATGTTTGTTTAACATACGCTATGTGCACTTAGTGCATATCTGCAATTACTATTGCAGAAATAAAATAAATAAATTGCTTACAGTACTCTCTTTGTCATCTCAAAGCAATTTTTGCCTTCCGGTTTTTATTTAGAGTGGAAGCAAAACAAATCGTTAGATAAGGAATAACTTGCTCTTTCTTCATTAAAATACTTTGCTCATTAATATAGTATTTGGTTGTGTTTTCCTATTGGGTTAGTCAATAACTTATATTGAAATCCCCTTGAGGCCATCACAAAGTAGAATCTGCTTAAAACAAACATCCCAGACGATAGCTAATGACTTAGCTCCCTCTGTCAGTGGAAGCTGTGGCCGACCAAGGCATTAATAAGGACTGACGCTCCTGCAGTCTCTGACTCCTGCTTCCTTATTTTAATATAAACACAATAACGGAGCATTTGCATTTATATAGTCCTTCTTCCAGCCTCGTCACATCAGAGGCAGCCCCGAAACAGCTGAACGTCACACTGATTATTACCTGAGGAAAATTAAGATTAGAGAGCAATCCCATGAAACGGAATGGCTTCCCAGCTTCTCCGCCGCACAACCAGGTACGCAGACATGAACAAATATCACATTTGCGGCTATGCGAGAAAAGCTATCTGCTGTAATGCCTCCTGTTTCTAATACAATAAGGATAGTTTCAAAGTCAATAAGGACAGTTTTGAACTGATCTGTGCAGGATAATGATACAAATCTCCATGTCTGAAGATAGGCAGGGTGTCCATTTCAACATTTTAGAAGTGATAATGATTGTGTTATACAATACACAACGTGCTTAAAGACCCCATTTGGACAAAATCAATAGATCCAGCCTTTGAAGTTATCTGATGTGAGGTGGAATATGAATGGATAAAGCTGGGATTAGGTAAACTTAAAGGGCTACAGCGATGAGGAATATAGCAGTGTGACAATAGGATGCTAGCTTAAAGTCTGAGAACATTGCAGATTTCCTCTGACTTAGTTCCTGTTACTGTACAGTACTGTTGCTGAGAACATTCCATTTAACTGGATTCTTTAATACTGTAGCTAGCACAACGCGGTGTGGAGAAACGCCGTGGGCCCTGCCAGCAGGAGAAGAATCCAAAAAGGTGACGACAGACACTGATCTGAAGCGTCTGTTGAAATGGCTGGGTGGCTTTTAATGATAATCCACTATCCTCTTCCCTGCGCCACCCTTGGGAGCGACGCCCATGACAGGAAACAAACAGAACACTGGCACATCCTGCTAATTAGCTTCATTAGCATTCGGCCATTATGCTGCTGGACAGTAGCATGACAGGGCTCTGGGAAAGGTTACAGCTGTGACCTTTAGTGGACATCACCAGCTGTCAGTTATTACCTATAGCCGGGTCAGGGGGTGGAAGCGCACACTCTGTCCTTGAGGGGCCATCTTAACCGCCAACCCGGTCCCCCAAAACCAAGTGTTTCTCGTCTGAGAAATGTCTGACTCGGCATAGGAATTTCTGCCCCCCCTACCCATTGATGTGGCCCATTAAGCGTTATGGGTTTAAGGCTTTGCTTTGGTTAAAGTGTGTTAACATTTAAATATGGGCATTGCATTTCGGGGCCAGGGGCTTGTGGCTACACGTAATTGACTTGGAACAGAGCGAATAACTGTGTCCCCCAATAAGTCACAGTTCTAAATGCATCACAAAACTATTGAGGTCCCTAAGTGTTTCTAGTCATTTTTAATTGTTTGTTGTTGGATTTTTTTTTCATCACCAAGACAAAACTCGGTCACGAAGGAGAGGTCGTTTTGGAAAGGTGTTCTCAAACAACACGTTACGCTTAGGAACAAACAATATCTAGGGCATTGAAATAGCTCCCCAGTCCGTCTCTCTCTCTCTCTCTTTTGCTCTCTCTCTCTCTCTCCCAAGCTCATTGTCTTTCCTCTCTGATTGTTTGAATGGGCACATGTGGAGTAGTCCTGAAACCTTGTGTAATCGTGCTATTCAATTCCCTCGCAGGAACGTCTGTGATGAAGGTCACTGCATCGGACGCAGATGACCCTACATATGGAAGCAGTGCCAGGGTTGTGTACAGCGTCCTGGAAGGGGAGAGGTTCTTCACTGTGGACAGACAGACAGGTAAGATTAGACTCCTGAGTTGACCAGACAAAATAAATACTTTTTTTTAAATCTGTAGTACTTATTAGCTATGTGTACTTGAAAACTAATTATAACACTCATCATTTGTAACTTATAACCCCCACACCTTAACCAAAGAAATAAAGTTCAGGAAATAGTGGATTGATACATCACTTATGTCATACGTTAAAATTGTGTACTTAAAGTATTTATCCTAACACATAAGGATACATATTGAAAGTGAAAAAGGATATTATTAAATCTCTAAAGTGTTACAGTATACTACAGTCCCTTCATTTGCTAATTGTCACTCCAGGTCAGCACATTTGCGTGAATTCCCTTATGGTCTAAGGGCTTTGTATGTAGGCTTGAACCTTAGTCTCTCAGGCATATCCTGAGGTTTGTGTTGCCTGCAAATGTTCCCCTGGGAGCAGCACTAAACTTTTAATGATTCCTTTTTCGGTCTCCACACTTTGATTCGGTTTGCCCCGGTGCCTAGATGATAAATGGCCCTGCCTCATCGGCGCTGGCCTGGAGTCTCTCGGAGCATTCCAACACCCGTCTCCCCCTTCCATTTTTATGTACATGAACCTGTCAAATAGGTGCAGGTGGGAGAGGTCATCAAGGTAATGGAACTGCTGTGCATTGCACCTAACTGATCCCAGTCACTCAAAGGTGTTAGTCTTTCACAACATTTAATTCTGGATTCCCGGTCAGAATGTGATCAATGGTCTTAGCAGGTTTCTAAGAAACTGTTTTCAATTTGAATGTGTTTGAACTTCGTTGTAGTGTTTAATAGTGGCGTTCAAGCGCATGTCTCATCAAAAGTCTATGGATTCTTGTCTATGGATTCTTTTCCATTTTGTCCAACACATTTCTGGGAAAGAGATAAAACAACTTCAAGTTCAGCACTTAATGCCCTGTCATGAAACGCATGGCCATTTCCACCGTTAAGATACACCGTCATCCGAAACAACTACCAGTCAAATGCAAAGAGCTCAGGAGGTCAGCGTCAACATGCAGAATTTTGCGACAGTGACATCCATTTCTAGCACATTGCAAACTTCAGTAGTAAAGGAATGTTTGATTGAGTTGAAGAAGACAGAGATGATGCAAAGAGCTACATTTCTGATGCCTCTGGTTCTTCTAAGCAGTATTTTGAGTCTCCATATCCCGCAACTGCATTTGAGCATGCATTGTACACAGACAAACAACGCCTGAAGCTGTCATGTGTGAGGGGAATCTCTAAGTTGTGTGCCTAAGCAGACTGTAGCACAATCCAAAGGCCTGGGAGAGATGCCATCAACTCAGGCGAGGCAACGACGGGATTTGATGCGGATATCCCAACAGGAAACATGATTATATTACTCTGCAGTGTACTGCTCCCGCTATTTGACCAGAGAGGCAGGTCTTTATATTACCTCTCTTGTCTAGTGTATCATTTTGAGTCTTGGATCGGTGTGAAAACATACAGGTAGAGATTACACTGAAAAGAGCAGAAAACCAACACCTGCCTTGCTCTAATTTTGATTCTGTTTAAAAATGCGCTGAGGGTTTTAACAAGTGAAATGAAGTTCAGGTTGTGTGCTGCATGTGGTATATTGACATTTTACTTTCGACCAAAACACTCCATGGTGCCCCTGGAACTGCGGTGAGCCTGGTATTTGTCATTACATTCCCATTACATGAATCAGAACAAATAATGAGATTAAGACAATTTAAAGTCCTTTATTTTTTATTTTTTTAATGTGTCCACTTTTTTCTTCTCTTATAATTGTGTCATGACTGTTGAGCTATTTTGGCCTTGTTACCGCTGATGCAAGTCATGCCCAGCCACTCTTTGTCTTATCACACTCGATCAACCGGGAAGTTATTTTTTCTGGCGCACACACTGGAGGTGAACATTCCCTGGCCAATAACCACAACTGAGCTTGCAGGTGCCCAACCTACCACAAGGAGTCGCTAGAGCATAAAATGCATAAAATGGAAGGTTCTGTCTCGCATAAAATGGAAGGTTGGGAACTCTTCTTTTCCCCAGACTAATACACTTCCAACTGTAATTACTTCTGTAGAACTATAAACCTGGCTAAACACAGCAGTGTCACAACAAAATGCTCCACGGATTAGAATTAATGACATTATTATTCTTTATTTATTTTTAAACAGGAAAAATTGTCATTTTGCCTTTGAAAAATGGCACTTAACACTAATTGCTCCTGTAAATATATCTGGATTAGAGTTTCTGGTAAATGTGAACCTAAATCCACTCCTCTTTGACAGAGGGGCCTTTTCCGGAACGGAAACGGTTTCCATGAGCCTCGTTCTTCCAAGACATGTGCCTCATCTTTGGACCTCGGCACATTATTATTACACCTCAGCCATAATAACATAAGCATGGAGCATTGGATGTGACATTATATACCCTGTCAAGGGGAACCGGGAGTGCATTTGTATGAGGTGCGATTGTGCCTCTAATGAAGTGCTTAAATTGTACTGGTGACTAGGAAAGACGTAGCGGGCAGTCCCGTATGAGCCCAGCACTAATGTGACCCTCCCTGTAATGCATTTGTCTTTCTCTCCATCTTTCTATCTCTTTTGTCTCCCTGCTCTAAATCTATTCATCTTGCTCCCTTTCTCTCTCTCTATCCCGCTCTCTGTATATACATATATATATATATATATATATATATATATATATATATATATATATATATATGTATATTTGTTTTCCAGGATTGATTCGGACAGCGGTGGCAGATCTGGACCGGGAGACACAGGATCGCTATGAGCTGGTCGTCAAGGCAACGGACATGGCAGGCCAAATGGGCGGTCTCTCCGGCTCCACTACGGTGACGATAGTGATCACGGACGTTAATGACAACCCGCCGCGCTTCCCCCAGAGTGAGTCATTTTTATATTAGGAGGCGCAATGAGATGCTAAATGCTTGCGGTGCACTTACACCCATCGGTAACGTATCAGCATGAATGGAGTGTCCAGAAGCACTCTGGAAAATATATGATATATTTTACTTATAGTTACACAAAGGTCAAACATTCCTTTTAGTAGGATCAGGCAATCAACTGAAAGCAGTTTTCTGAATTTCCATGTGTCTGGATATGAACACTTTTAAAAAGCATCCTATTTGGGTAATCGCACACTCAAAATATTGTTAAAATCATTCAGTTTTCCATACTAACATGAGATATTCTAATTCAATCCAAGGCAGTAACAAACATTGTCAGATTTAATTGGGCAAGTTAGTGTCTTCATGTCTTAATAAAAAGTCTCACTTCCGAACATCAAGTATGTAAACTAATATGTGAAACACAGACTTCAGTCATTCCAGTAAAAGTATGTTTGCTGGAATGTACATCTATCAAAATGAAAAAAACACCACCCACAGGCTAGCGGTAAAAATTCTTCAGATTCCAAAAACAAAAAAGGTTGAGCTGTATAAAGCTGTGTGGAGGTCTCCTCTTTGTCACAGGGCCTTTGTTATTTCTATGACAGCATGGGCCGGACATTAGAGTTTTTTTCTCTGCTCACTGAGCAGCAGATTACCAACATGTGGGTAGTGAACTGGACAATAGACAGTGTGGACTATTGACATGCCGGCAGGTGTGCTCCAAGCCTCGTAGAACCCAAACCTGTTTTTCTTTTTCTGTTGACACGATGGCAAGTGTAGAAAATGTGTCTAGGTTCAAAAATTTATCTAACTCATTGTTGGACTCCGAAAGCGTCTATCTCGGTCTGGTAGAGGGACGAAGCGGAAGAGCATTTTGGAATAATAAAAGTATAATGAAAGAAGAAAGTTCTGTCAGAATCAAAATACAACATGATTGACCAATCAACTTTAATTTTCATATGGCGTGATTATTTTATTCACAAATGTACCTTTCCTGAGCTCTGCCAAGACCTGAGGAAATAGAATGTGTAGAATGGGGAGGCCCTTCATTAGTATAGTTCTACTCTTGCACATTAAACTGCGTTGGTGTGCAGTAAGCCCACCGGCTGCTATTTCATCATCTCTTTACAGAAGGGACAGAAAAGGAAAGGTTTTGAAACCGTGTTTCATGAAATGTACAGTATATGCTCTACATTTTAAAATGGATTCAGACTTAAACTGTTTTGTTATTACAGGATGTTACTTCATCATTGATTTCCAATTCTACACAAGAAAATTCAAGTACTGGGGGGGCGGGGTTTGCATTGTTAGTGCTGATAAAAAATAACACAAAACTATATGTACTGTAGTAGCACAACAGGGACCCACATTTTTCAGTTAAAACATGAAATCAATATGGATTAATTAGGGGTTTTTAACACTGATCACACAAAAGCCAGAAACTGAAAAATAAAATAGTTCTAAATTTATTTCAAATAAAAAACAGAAAATAGTTCATAAATAGGCATTCATTCCCTTTGCTTTGTCACCTGAACGAGCTGTGGTGCAACCAATTTTCTTTAGAAGTCAAATAATTAGTTTAAGGGAGTTAATTTGTGTATAATCAATATCTTTCAAATGATTTCAGGATAAATCCAAATCTCTGGGATGTTCCATGGTTAGTTAGTACAATTCCTAACAAAAACTACTATGAAAACAAAGGAACGTACAAAGCAAATCTGGAAAAGTTCTTCAAAAGCACCAATTAGGGGAAGGATATTAGAACATTTCCAAGGCATTGAATATCCCCCGGAGCATAGTGAATCCCATTATTAAGAAATAGAGAGAATATGGCACAACTGTGTATCGGTCTAAAACAGGCCCTCCTCAAAAACTACTATGGCCACCCAGTGGCCTTTGGCAACTCTAAAGGAGTTACAGTCTTCCACGGGAGAACTGGGAGACACTCTGCAAACTGCAACAATAGCCCGGGTGCTTATTGAAGGGTGGCAAAAAGAAAAAAAGAACTCACATCAAATCTCGGCGGGAGAAGCATGTGGGAAATTCTGCGAGGAAGGGGACGAATATTCTATGGCCTGTTGAGATCAAAATAGATGTTTCCTTCAGCGCTAAGCACTAGGTTTGGCACAAGCCTAACACCTCACAGCCTGAGAGTTTTGTATACATAAGTAATTTTGAACAATTAGTAGATTTTATTTTACATTTTTTGTGTTCATCAGTGGCAAAAATGATTAAATATATTTTGATTTCATGAAACACAATATAATGTGGAATTCCAAGTGGGGTGAATATTTTTGAGAGCCCCTGTATTGTACTTTCGTTTATATTTTCTGGTTATGCAATTATGCATATTTATATTATGTAATTTACTATGCATTGTGTGATTTTCAGCTATTGCATTGCCTGCAGCTTATTTGGATCAATATAAAATACCAAATATCTTAACTTATTTTACAGTATTTCAAAAGTGACACATGGGAGAATAATTATTTAGGTGAACATTTCTAAAATGCAACACAAACTGTCATTCAGCCTCTATGTCTACCTGGCAATTCAATAAATGTTTCATATTTTATTATACTTTTTATTTGATCTATTAATATATAGAAAGTTAATGATTTATTTAGTCAATTTGTTTATTTTTTAAAATATGTTTTTCTGGAAGTATTTGAATTTATATTTTTTTCAACCCCCACTGATACCACTTCTGCAGAATGAACTGTTAATGAAAGTAAAATCGATTTTTAAAAGACTGAATTGAAATGGAATTCACTTGGATCTCACAAAAATGTGGCTTTGTGCTTTACAAGTTCTGTGGTCTACAATTTTGTTTTATAAAGCCTACTAAGGACATGGTACAAAAGGCCGTTGCAAAGAGTTATCTTAAAACCTTTCATGTGAAGTGACCGCGTACTCCATGCCCTGCCAATATCACCCGTGGGTCAGCATCTTAGACGTGGTTAACATAAATGCGTAATGCCTTGGTCTAACCTGAGCCAAAGATCCGGTGCATTACTTAAAAAGAATCATGACTGCCAATTGAGGGTCAAGCATTGGGGCTGGGTGATGCATGATTGACCAAGTTGTTGCCGCTGGAGGATAAAGACTCTTTTTGCTGAATCTTCTTGGCACCGGTAACAATGATCATATAAAGTATGACAATGGAGGGTTATGTATTGAATGAATGCATTTGTCCTTCCGTTCTTTATCTAATATACCCCAACTATACCACTTATTCATTTAGCTTTTCTCTCCACCATCCGAATCTCCTGCTCTCCCTTCTCCAACTCCTCCAACTCATCCTTTTACTTTTCCTCCTTCCCCTCTCCTCTGTTACCACCACCACCACCTCCTCCTCCTTCCCCTCGTTCCTCTCCGTCAGAAATGTACCAGTTTTCGGTGTCTGAGGGGGCGGCCGTGGGGACACTGGTGGGGAGGGTGATCGCTACGGACGCGGACATGGGGGAGAACACGGACATGAGCTACCTTATCAAGGATGAGGAGGGTGGCGAGCTCTTCAAGGTCACCGCTGACGGCAACACACAGGAGGCCGTCATCGCCATCAAAAAGGTGGGAGTACAATGCAGTTGAGTTGGGACATAGTTTGAAGTTTGGGAGGTTGACCAGACCCAATAAGCTGTGGTTAGATTTGTATCTAACGATCAATGTTAGGACTTGACAGGGGTCCATTTGTAGTTGGGTTAATATGTAATGGTTGTAAAAAAAAAAATCATTCTACAGACTCAGTTTTGCTGTTGAAGCTTAGGATGTCAAGGGTTAAAATAGTGTCTTGTGGTTTGAGCCACCCCAGGACGTGATGTTACAGGCTTGCTCAGTGCTGTTCCCACTCTTCTGAAGTTGAATAAAGATGGGGATGCTACAGGCTTAACCTGGGTAGCTACATTATCCTAGCTAGATCTGTCATTAGGTTATTTCATTGTTTAGGTAAGGATTCAGCAGGGTAACTACATTATCCCAGCTAGACCTGTCGTTAAGTTATTTCATTGTTGAGGTAAGGATTCAGCTGGGTAACTACATTATCCCAGCTAGATCTGTCGTTAGGTTATTTAATTGTTGAGGTAAGGATTCGGCAGGGTAACTACATTATCCCAGCTAGATCTGTCGTTAGGTTATTTAATTGTTTAGGTAAGGATTCAGCAGGGTAACTACATTATCCCAGCTAGACCTGTCGTTACGTTATTTCATTGTTGAGGTAAGGATTCAGCTGGGTAACTACATTATCCCAGCTAGATCTGTCGTTAGGTTATTTAATTGTTGAGGTAAGGATTCGGCAGGGTAACTTGATTCTATGTTGGTTGTTGGTTTAATAATTGCGATTGATGGCATAATCTTCTGTAGTTAATTGTGATTATTATTCTTAATTTTAAAATGTGTTCAGATTTTGCCCTAAATACACACGTTTCTGTTTAAAAAGTAGTGTATTATGTTGAAGACATACTGGGTTTTATTGCAAACTATGGACAGTGCTTGACTTGGAATTACGTAAATGCAAGTTGTCACAGCCCTTTAGTTTAATAAGCATACATGTCAGTCTGTAACTTACCACAATAACTGGCTGCATCTAAATGTAGTCCATGTATATCTAAATAGAAGGTTGCTGGTCTAGAATCCTGTAGTTCTACCATCTCATACTGTTCTCTTGATTAACGCACAAAGGACAATAACTATTACGTTATTCAACCAAATGCATGAGATAGGTACTTTAAGGCAATGGAATAAGGATCTAGAGACAGTTAGGTCTGGAAATAATTAGACTCTAACACAAGTTTTGTTATTTTGGTTGTTTACCAAAATATATTCAAGTTACAGTTAAATAATGAATATGTGCTCAAAGTGCAGTTTCTCTGCTTTAATTTGAAGGTATTCACATCCAAATTGGAGGGAGGGTTACAGCTCCTTAATATGTAGCCCCCTCTTTTTCAAGGGACCAAAAGTAATTGGACAGTAGACTCAAAAGCTGTTTCATGGACAGGTGTGGGCTATTCCTTTGTTACTTCTTCATCAATTAAGCAGGTAAATGGTCTTTAGTTGATTCCAGGTGTGGCATTAGCATTTGGAAGCTGTTGCTGTGAACCCACAACATGCGATCAAAGGAGCTCTCAGTGCAAGTGAAACAAGCCATCCTTAGTCTGCAAAAAAAAAATATCCGTCTGAGGGATAGCAGGAACATTAGGAGTGGCCAAATCAACAGTCTGGAACATTCTGAGAAAAAAAGAATGCACTGGTGAGCTCTGCAATGCAAAAAGGCCTGGACGTCCATGGAAGACAACAGTGGTGGATGATCATAGGATCCTTTCCATGGAAAAGAAAAACACTTTCACAACATCCAGCCAAGTGAAGCACACTCTCCAGGAGGTAGGCATATCATTATCCAAGTCCACCATAAAGAGAAGACTTCACAAGAGCAAATACAGAGGGTTTACCACAAGGTGCAAACCATTTATAAGCTTCAAGAATAGAAAGGCTAGATTAGACTGCCAAAAAATATCTAAAAAAGCCAATCCAGTTTTGGAACAGCATTCTTTGGACAGATGAAACTAAGATCAACATGCAGCCATTAACGACCTTCACCAGAATGATGGGAAGAAAAAGTATGGAGAAGGCTTGGAACAGCACATGATCCGAAGCATACCACATCATCTGTAAAACACGGTGGAGGCAGTGGCATGGCAAGGGCATGCATGGCTTCCAGTGGCACTGGGTCATTAGTGTTTATTGATGATGTGACAGAAGACAAAAGCAGCCAGATGAATTCTAAAGTGTATAGGGATATATTGTCTGCTCGGATTCAGCCAAATTCAACAAAGTTGATTGGACGGCACTTCACTTTACAGATGGACAATGACCCAAAACATACTGCGAAAGAAACAAAGGAGTTTTTTAAGGCAAAGAAGTGAAATATTCTCCAATGGCCGAGTCATTCACCTGATCTCAACCCGATCGAGCACGCATTTCACTTGCTGAAGACAAAACTTAAGACAGAAAGAGCCACGAACAAGCAACAACTGAAGACAGCTACAGTAAAGGCCTGGCAAAGCATCACAAAGGAGGAAACCCAACATTTGGTGATGTCCATGCATTCCAGACTTCAAGCAGTCATTGCCTGCAAAGGATTCTCAACAAAGTATTAAAAATAAACATTTTATTTATGATTTTGTTAATTTCTCCAATTACATTTGAGCCTCTGAAATAAGGGGACTGTGTATGAAAATGGTTGCAATTCCTAAACATTTCATGTTTTTATATATTTTTGTTCAACCCATTGAATTAAGGCTAAATGTCTGCACTTCATTTGCATCTCGGTTGTTTCATTTCAAATCCATTTTGGTGGCGTACAGAGCCAAAATTATGAAAATTGTATCAGTGTCCAAATATTTCCGGACCTAACTGTATCTGCCAAAAGGATAAGCGTACGTTTTATTGGGATCTTAAGAAAATCCATACAAAAATCGGTATGATCGTAAAAAAAAGTCATTCATAAAATATGAAACGTAAACATGAAATTAGATCTGTGAATGTACAAGCGTCCTGTTACGATGACGGATTAACATTTTTTGCTAGTACTAATCTAGTTTTACGATTCTGAAGTACCACATCACGATCTGGAGTTTTGGCAGTTTCATCTCATCCTCCCAAAAATTACTTTCTAAAGTCCTAGAGAAGATTGTGGCAACTCAGCTTCACTCATACCCCAGTGCTAACCAGCTTAATGAGGTTTTCCAGTCTGGCTTCAGGCCAATGCATAGCACTGAGACAGCATTGGTGAAGGTTGTTAATGGCTGCAGATACAGGAACCCCCTCCATTTTAATTCTTCTGGACCTCAGTGCTGCTTTTGACACAGTAGATCACACCAATCTACTCCAGTGCCAAAGAGAGCACACTGGCATCTCTGGGACTGCCTTAAATGGGTTCACCTCTTACCTCTTTAACCGCAAGCAGTATGTTTCTCTCAATGAGGCAAGATCAGAGGAGTTCACATTAACCTGTGGTGTCCCACAAGAGTCGGTGCTAAGACTTATTCTCTTTCTGCTATACATGCTCCCACTTGGCCAGATCATCAGACATCACAGTGTTCAATTCCACTGCTACACAGATGACAGGTGTACATTAAAAGCCAAACCAGACAAAACATCTGCCATGTCAACCCTGTCCAACTGCATGGATAAGGTAAAACATTGGGTGCAGAACAACTTCCTCCCACTCAATAGCAGCAAGACATAGGCAGTACTTATAGGCACCCCACAGCAAATCACCAATCTGGTGGTAAAGTTTGACCCTACTCTCTTTTAAGACCCACATTAGACATGTCTGGAAAACATCATTTTTCACCTTAAGAACATTTCCTGGCTAAGACCTTCTCTCACCTTCTCTGATGCAGAAAAGCTTATCCATTCATTTGTTTTCTCCAGAATTGATGATGGGAATGCAGTACTAGGGGGCCTGCCAGCAAACTCAATTAATAAAATACAGCTCATCCAAAACAGAGCTGCATGGATCCTGAGACAATCAAATAAATCTGCCCACATCACACCTCTCCTTGCTGACCTTCACTAGCTTCCCTCAAAGAATTGACTTTAAAATGATCCTTTTAGTCTATAAAGCTATCGATGGCTTGCGACCGGTCTGCTTATCTGACCTGCTCTCCACCTATGAACCTCCACGCCCTCTATGGTCCAGCAACGCCAATCTGCTCAATGAACCAAGAACCCACCTCTGAAAAATGGGAGACTGCGCCTTTTCTGACATTGGACCTGACCTCTGGAACTCCCTTCCTGACAGCCTCAGGGCTGCACAGACAGTCATGGCTTTTAAAGCAGGCCTTAAGACACACCTCTACCAGTTGACCTACACTTCCCTTTAATCAAATGATACTATACATTATAATATATTATGTAGTATAATTTTAATTTACTGTACTATTATTATAGTTTAATGTATATATTTTGTATATATATTTTATTAAATTTTTTTCTGATATTTATTTAATTTATTTAATATTATTATTTTCTTTTTCATGCACTTTGAGATAAATCCTCTATAAAGAAAAGCGCTTTACAAATGCAATACATTATTATTATTATTTAAAGGAGAATCTTGACCTAAATCACATGTGGATATTGATATTATATGGATATTCTATGCAAGGCTATTTTGTGTCCTTGTCATTTTCACACACACATATTTTATTAAATGCCTAGACGCATGATAGCCTACTGGTGTACTGTGGTTATGTAGTCTTAAAAAACAGTTATGGACTTTTATTTTCAACATGAAATCAGGAATCGCAACGCTATGGTTGAGCACAGGACTAGCGTTCCAACTTATTGCTGCTAGCTTTACAGTTTCAAAGAGCTGCATGTAAAGTAAGAATTTAACTTGCAAAAAAAGTCATTAAAGGGTGTTTGTATGTTCACAGATCGAATTTAACACGTACGTTTCATGTTTTACGTATGAGTTTTTTTAAGATCTTACCAATTTACAAATTTATTTATTTATTTATACACTGATTGTGGAGGTAATGCAGATCCCTGATCTGTGCCAACACAAAGCGAAAACAAACATTCTAAAATGTTACTTTCTGTTACTCAGGACCATCAAGTTCTTTAAAATAATAAAAATAATAATCAAAATATTGACATATATTTTCAACTTTGGTCCAAAGGGGTACTCTGTAGAAATGGCTCAACGAATTCAGGGTTCCCTGAACATAACCGCCTTCTCCAAACCAAATCATGGAGTCGCTGACATTTTGGTTCAATGATGGCTGGTTCTTGTTGAAATAATTAGTTTAAGTGCAGCAAAGATTGGTTGACGCAACGCATGTGTGCACGCAACTTTTAACACTAGGACCGCCAAATGCCCACGGGAATTGGCGTTTCAGTTTGTAATTAAAATAAAACTGCCATTTTGAAAGCAAGACCCTCCTCCTTCCATGACTTTTCCTACAGTAAATAGATGTATATTACATTGTTCCATTGTCAGAATTCTAATCTCACAAATGGAAAACTATTTAGAGACTATTTACCTGTTTTTTACACTGTTTTCAGACTTAAATCGCCAATAGCCTAGGGCACTTAGTGTTGGTACCCAAATGGTACCCAGGCGCTAATCACCCCTCACTGAATGCATGACATCAATGGATGAATGCACAGTACTCCCAGATGAATGATAGAGTCTTGGTTGAATTTGAATGAACTTACAAATGAAATACAAGATTTTCATGTCCATTCAACAATTTAATTAGGCTATTATTAAAACACAATACAAACCATATAGGCTACTTGACAATTCAACTTATGTATCACACTTTAACGTTTTTCAATAGGAGATTCAGCTCTTCTTGTGTAGGCTAATTCATCAAATGTATCTCTAAAATGTAAAACCATTTATCAATTCAACAAATGTATTAGGCTACACTTTACTGTTTTTATATTTGGAGAGAAAGAGAAACTAAATTGCACACACATCCTATCATCTCTCTTTAAATTTTCTCTACTTATTTTACTGAAGATTAATATTCTACAAATCTATTAGGCTAAATAATTATTCATGAAAGGAAATACCAGAGATATTCTTTAGCACTAGAGCTATGCATTGGCGTTGAAATCAATTTGATAGCCCCACTAGAACCCCCAGGAGAGACCTGCAAAGATGCGCCGTTCGCATACCCTATTCATATTGGACCGTGTCTTTTTCTAATAATTCCTCTCGGTTATTCGATAACTTATTTATGTCACCTATAGACAGTTCATGTCACCAATAGATTGGCTGTGTAATTTTCATTTTGTACAGTTGTAGGGCCTAATAAACAAGTGGAAATACCATAGCCTGTGTTCTTAGAAATAATCGTTCTATGTAGCCTTTTTTAGTCATTTTTTTTTCATATGATAAGACCTTCAATACAAACACATTCTTCACACACATTTTTTCAAATTCATTAATCATTTAAGACAAACAAATTCTGTAATTCATTATTTCATTTTAGACTATTCTATATAGTTTGATGACGACCCAGTAGATGAACTGATGCTCTGGCTGGATGGTGATGCTGTGGAGGAGAATGTGTATGCTAATAGGGGTGATTCATATGCTAATGACGACAAACAGCGTTCGGCTCTGGCTGTTAATGTTCGTCTGAAAGGCTTGGCAGTTCTAGCGTTAAAAATGTCCTCATGAATACCAAAAAAAAATGTGATGGACATCAAGTAGTCAAAAGATAACATTTTTGTAGTTTGGAACAATAACATTTTTGTAGTTTGAAACAATAAATAATAGTTGCTGCCTACAACGATCTTGTAGATATTTTCTCTAAAATAATCTGTATGATATTATATTTCGCTTTTCTCTGCTGCCAGGATCATTTCGCTCCCATGGAGTTACAACTATAAAATATTTGTTGTCATGCAAGCACTTTATGAATTCAACAAATCACCATTCCTGTACTGCCTATGGCAATTGGCAATGTGCCTACTGTACAATCGCAATTGGACAATTGGAAAAATTCTAACAATAAAAATGTACAACAAAAAATATTCTGAATGATCTAAAGGATCTTTTCAAGGTCCAGTAATTGGTAATGCATGGCTCACAATCCAGACAGAAGGACAGACCTTAGTGCATAGTGCAGAAGAAGGACAGACCTTAGTGCATAGTTCAGAAGAAGGACAGACCTTAGTGCATAGTGCAGAAGAAGGACAGCCCTTGTGTATAGTTCAGAAGAAGGACAGACACAGGCTGGTGGATGAGCTCTGTATTCATTCACTGGGACTGGATGAGATCCACTTAACCTACTAGGTAACACGGTTGGTTCAGAACATTTGTTGCTATGGTTTCTGGTCAGCCTACACTTCATACTCTCTTTCTGGAGCTGAAAACCTAAAGATTGCTCAAGTTCTGCTTTGACAGAGCTTGCTAGGTAACTTATGCAACTTTCTGGGATACTTCTCTGGAGGGCCGAAACACATTTTCATTCTCTCCAAATCAGAGGCCTGGTGAGTTCATTTTACTACAAGGTTAAAGCAAAAAACAACTGTTTAAACCTTCTAGGATCAGGATTGAAGAGCCTGGGCTTAGAATATAACAATTGCCAAACACCAAGAAAGATCATAGGGTTTTCAGATAATAACACTGTGTGAGGCAGGTTTAGCAATCTCCCCTCTGTGCTCTGTTCAGCCCCTGGACTTTGAGAGCAAGCGCACCCACAACGTGGTGGTGGAGGCCGTCAACAAGCACGTGGACCCCCGGTTCCTGGAGCTGGGCTCGTTTCGGGACCAGACCATTGTGCGGGTCAGTGTAACCGACACGGACGAACCACCAGTTTTCCACCCAGCCGATGGGGCCACCATGGAGGTCCAGGAAGACGCCAGGCTCGGGGCCCTAGTCGGCACGGTGACGGCAAAGGACCCAGACATGGAGAACGCACCTGTCAGGTATGGGGCGTGGCTGTTGGTTTGGTAAATGGTGACTGCTTCTAATTGGAATGCACAGTTCAGTACTGCCATGGATAAGCCTGCAAACTAAAACTTGTCAAAATAGGGTTTAGGATTGTCACTAATGACTATTTTGGTAATTGAGTATTCAATATGTTGGATAAAAGTAAAACTATGCACGATATTCAAAAAATGTTTCCATATCCGACATCGCAAGTGCAGTCTTGCAGTAGCGACATACGACCAGCGTGATTTTGTCTGCGGGCAAAATTACAGAATCCTACTGTAACTTAACAAAGCAAAAATAAAATATTTTAAAAAATTGTCAAGTATTTTTATATAATAAAATATTATAATATAGTGCCCTAATATTAATAATAATTACCACTACATTTTGACTAATCTAACAGTGTCCGATCTGGAAGAACATCGAACTCTGAGTGCAGCATGTGTTGTTCCTTATTGCTCTGCTTTTGTGTGGCAGTGTCACATCGCTGTGTGTAACTCTTTACTCACTACCTAACATTACTGTTGGGAGAAAAGTCGAAACGCTCTACCATTGAATCTATATCAACAGCAAAGTTTATGTTTAAGTTCATGATCCCATTGTGGTTTGTGCAGAGATTATTCAACACAAAAATTTGCTCACGCATTACAAGCTTGGGAGCGCACTACCTACCTGCCCAATTGTGATGCACTGGTTGACTAAAACCCCGCAGTAATATCTTTGGTGCAGGCAGGCTCAGAGTCAGACAATATTTTTGGGATGAAGTGCGGGCTGATTGAATGTTAAATGACATTTTTTATTTTTTTTGCAATAATTTATGAGCACTAAAGAAATAGGCCAAAATATGTCTCTCAAAGTAAGCTACATTTCAGCTGCCTGTCCGCAACGCTCTGTTCACCCAAACAGTGTGAAGTGCTTGATCTAAACCAGTGTCATCCAACTCCGGTCCTCTAGTTCCCTGAACAGCACACATTTGTGTCGTAGCCCTGGACAAGCACACCCGATTCAATTCAATGAGAGCCTGACAATTAGTTGACAAGTTGAATCAGCTGTGCTTGGCTGGGGCTACAATGAAAATGTGTACTGTGTTTGGAGTACTTGAGGACCGGAGTTGGGAACCACTGATCTAAACAACACTATGCAAACTGTATGCTACAGAAATATTTTCTATGTAATGTTTTCATGTTTACTGATAGTTGCGGGCTTCAGAATTTCACTTAATCCATTTCAGCCTATTTGGAATTACGTGCCTGTGGGGGGAAAAATATATATACTTACAAGGGTGTTTAAATCGAGGTGTGGTGTGATAGTAAAAATGTATGCACAGCAAAAAGAGAAGGGAGACAGGTAGACATAGGCAGGTGGATACAGACAGGTGGATATAGTCAGGTAGACATAGACAGGTAGACATAGGCAGGTAGACATAGTCAGGTAGACATAGGCAGGTAGACATAGGCAGGTGGATATAGTCAGGTAGACATAGGCAGGTAGACATAGGCAGGTAGACATAGTCAGGTAGACATAGGCAGGTAGACATTGACAGGTAGACATAGACAGGTAGACATAGACAGGTAGACATAGGCAGGTAGACATAGGCAGGTAGACATAGACAGGTAGACATAGACAGGTAGACATAGGCAGGTAGACATAGGCAGGTAGACATAGGCAGGTAGAGACTGTTTATATAATCATGTCGTATAGGGCCCCTAACTGCATTTCTCAGACTGCATTTATAAAAAAAAAAAAAATTATGATCTTGACTATCAAATTGTATCCTGATGTGAATAAAATTTCATATCTAGAAGTACACGATTACATGAACTCCCATACAAACAGCTACATCCAGTTGGCACCAATCATCGTACACGGAGCTTAAGATAGAAGTGATGGTAATAAACACAACATACAGATGTATAGCACAACCATATGAATCATGAAAACATTGGTTCGTCCATGCTTACGATGCCAGGACCACATTACCATGAGGTTACCCAGCACTGACTGATGACCGCGCCGGAGGGGCTTGTCAGTATCTCACACAACTTCACAATTGCTCAGATCCCTATTCATGAGCAGAATTCTATTATTTTGTGCCGGAGACCCCAAACCTCATCGCTCTTCAGAGGAGGAATGAAAAAAAGGAGGCAAGTGTGGCGAACGGAGAATCACGCACAACCAGCTCACGCACGGTCTGTGCAAATTACCTCTATTAAAAATGCATGAGGCTGAACTGAAAGTGCTCCAGGTGTAATAAAGTACAAAACAGTGGCAGTGCTGCCGCCTGCGTGTTGGCAGGCAAGAGCCAACGGGCTGGAGGGCTCCTTGGCGCTGCGCCAGGCCCATCGGTACCACTTTAATCATCTCCATTGGATGAAACTCACCCGGGTTCCCGGTGCCCAAGGGCCCATCAGTCAGCCCCCCCCCCACCACCACCACCACCACCAGCGCTGTCACTGTGCCGCGAACTGCACCAGCCAGGCATCGGTACGCACTGGCCAGCGCTAGCGGGCACAACGGGCGCCATACCAAGAGGGCAAAGGGTCCGGAGGAATGAACACGGGCCCTGGAAACAATAGCTGGCCCTTGTGCGGACAGGAAAATATGTATTTGTTTTGTTTGTTTGGCTCGTTATCTGCCAAGCCGAGATGCGGTGGGGTCTTGAATCTGAAGTGTTTGGCTACTGGTGCTATCAAAACAATTTAGTTGTTTATCTAAGTATTGTTTCCAGAATTTCTGGAATTGTGTACTCCAGCGATATATTTCAGGGAGGATATGTGTGTAAAGGCTATGAGATGTCTGCACCATATTTCATTTACCACAAGTTTCAGAGAGAAAATATAACTGCATTATTATTACATTAAAAATGTCATTCACATAATTATTGAATAACTTATTAGGATGAAATCCTTGCCAGGTAAGCAATACTTTTCACTAATGCAGTGGGATCAGTATAAACATCAAGGCTATTCGGAGAAAGCAGCACCAAATGTAACATGGAATAACATAACGGTTGATACTGTGCTTTCCCCACCTGGACTTCAAGAAGCTTGTATCACTGCAGCCCTTTCATCAATCTCATATGACTTGTACAAAGACCCAAGTGATCCCTTTGATGAGCTTCATCTGAAGAAAGCAGAAAAGAAACCGATGACCCTCGTAATATTCCATTAAAGTCCCTACGGACGCACAAAACCCAGCAGAAAGATAAAGAAGATTACGGCTCACAGAATGGGGGTTCGCGCCGGGCTTTCCTGAGCGGTCCTCGTCTGGCCGGCCACGAGGATATGCGGAGGTGTTTTGGTTTTCATTGGAGTGCAGCATGAAATATGTATCTCAGTTTTTTATATTCCTCCGGCTGGAACCGCCGACTCGTTTGGGGACACACAGTGGCTCCGGTCGGGAAACCAACTGTGACAGTTTGCCGATACCGCAGCAACATGCATAATTATTTTCATTGTGCTTTTCATTTTTGCTCACAGTTTACCAGCTTTCCGAAAGGCTAATGCGCAGCCATAACCTGATGTCAACTGCAACTGGCAACATCCCCGGGGCCACAATGTTAGGGCAGCCACCTAAAAACTCTTGCAGAAGGCTCAGACTAAAACCTACGCTGTTCAATAATGTACTCCGCCTTTTTTTCTTGCTCTCTTTCTACCCAGGTTCTCTATTGACCCAAGTACGGACCAGGAGCAGATCTTCCACATTGATCCAGTGTCTGGTGCCATCACCCTGGGCAAAGTTCTGGACAGAGAGACGGCGGGCTGGCACAACATCACTGTCACGGCCGTGGAATCAGGTATTTGTATGGATACGTTATAACGCATCATAAGCCTTGCTATTAGACGTCATAAAGACTCATACAGTGACTACAGCGAAAGAATTACACCGGGATGTTTTTAGTAAAGTGTTGTCATGTCTTGATTGGGAATGACTAGTAATAAGCATTTGACAAAGGGCAGAGATACCCGGCCTTTCCCATAGAAGAACTTATGTGGCACTAGTCTGAAGCTTAGTTTGTTTCCCACCTTCATATACCTCGAGGCCCAGCGTGATGTGATTACCATGGCATTGATAGGGAATCACAGTTGACAGACACATATCACACTGCGCCACCAAGCTGTCAGATAATCCAAAATGAAAGCAGAACACGTGTAACGTTGTTCTGTCTCGCTCAATACTTTTTCATTCGCAAAGAAAATGAAGAACACAATAAGCTGACTGTGGCGTAGCTAGCAAGCTATTCTTATACCCTAGAAACTAAACTTAGTGGGTGTGGGATGGGGGCCGGATGGCTGGGATCTCTGGCTACTTTTTCCAATCTTCAACAGATTAAGTGATTCTGGGATTGTGTTGAAAGCACAAGAGATTGCATTTTGCATCTGGCTAGTAGTCTGTACCTGGCTTAGACAGAAGGAGAAGGAACACAATTTTAGTTTTTTCTAGCATTCATTTTTTTCTCTGTCAAGTGTAAAACATTGCACATATACCTGTTCCTAAGAGCTAGGATACGGCTTACTACATGTGTTCCATGGCTTTCTCGATATTTTGGAGCTAAATACAATTGGAGCATTTGAAGCTTTAATTCTCGAGACAAAGTGTTTGCATTTGTGTTCTTCCTCTTTGTTCTCAGCCTTATGACACAGGCACATTTTAATGTTAATTAAAAATTTAAGAGTTCAAGAAAGACAGTCATTTCATTCCATATCAGGCATAAGCACAGAGCTGTACTTAACAGATAAATTCCTTCCTTGCTTCTTGTAAAAAATAAATAAAATAAAAAGTGTAGACAAACAAAGTCGATGGCTGAATTCTGTCCAAATCTTTCTTATCAACAGTGTCTCATTCAGTCGTGAGCACACAAAGCAGAACAGCAGAGAAAATGTGTAGTAAAATAACTGGGACAATTTAAACATTTTTTATTATTTGGTTTTATGTCTCCTTTGCTAATTATGGTTGGAGTGGCATAGGGTTGAATTGAACAAGGCTATTTTAAGATTATAGCACAATTCAGGAAAATACATTAACATGACCCCTCATTATTCCCTAAACTAAATTATTGACCTTAATACCCTGTGACTGCCACATCAGCATTGTTGAATTCCTCCTTGATTAAATGAGGCCAGTGGTTGGTCGTGATATTCAACGGGTCATTGACCCCAATTAGTATAGAGCAAGGCCAGAACAAACAAAGTTATTTTTCTTTAAGGGCCGGCTTCGCGGGCACAGATTACGCCTTGTCCAGGCCCTAAGAGTTGGACCAGTTATATGTCGGAGGAAGTCATGCGACACTTGCTCCCCATCAGACAGCGTTTGTTACAAGCCTTCGAGCTGGTAAATATGACCGTGAATCTTTGTTAGCATTGGTTAGCCAATGTCCTATTTGGATTTTCATTTTTGCTAGTACCCGTGTGGGCATACGTGCAGCATTGAGGCTGAAGTGCATCTAATTCCTTCCTTGATGGGAGACACATAGGTGGTGATGTCAAAAGCAGTTTTTTGTATCTTCTTCTGGTTGTTCACAGACTCCTGACAGACCTGTTGGGGGAGAAAGCTATCGGGGTGGCAAGACTGACACGTCATTTCAAAGACTTGTGATGGTGATTATGATACAGTATCACATTGCAAACAGTTTTCTGAGGCAGGTCAATAGGACAAAAAGAATATGTGCTCAACCCTTAGGCTAAAAGGATAGCAGACGAGTTGGAAATTGCATTTTCCATCGGAGGCTTAACTCCCCTGACCTGGTGCAGACACCTTCCTCCTGTGGAAATATCTTTCAATCTGTAAAGAACTGAAATGTTGCAAGATAGTGAAACTTTTGTCTGATCTGATGCGCAGCGCGCCCGACGAATGTATTACCCAGCAGGGGAAATTATTTTGTTTATCGGCGGCGTCGAGCCAATAATGGCTAAGATGTGTCTGTTGCGCTCGTTCATTAAGCGTGGGGGGGGGCACACAGAATGGAAGAACGTCCAGGCAAAAGTTCAGACTGATGACGCACAGTGCAGAAATACTGACCCTTTGTGCTGTGATCAAACGCAATGTCCTTATCAGGAACACGGCCCAGGGCTATGCTTTTTTCTGTTTTTTTTACTTTCGAATTACTCAAAATGCACTGAGTTTGTGATTAATTTGTCATGTCAGCCATTTGTTTTTTCCGGTAATAGAGGTCGAGGGGGCGTGGTATGTGGCCAGTATAGCTGGCCACATAAGGACTGTCCTTAAGGATGGCGCAAGCAAGCAAGAAAGTTTATTTATATAGCACAATTCATACATCGAAGCAATTCAATGTGCTTTACAAAGAAAAATTAAATAAAAAATTTATAAAAATACAATAACATAAAAACAAATACTCAAATTAAAACATCAAAACAAATGAAAACATCATAATAATAAAAATAC
Organism: Esox masquinongy; assembly: GCA_016801175.1. Classification (NCBI taxonomy): domain Eukaryota; kingdom Metazoa; phylum Chordata; class Actinopteri; order Esociformes; family Esocidae; genus Esox; species Esox masquinongy. The sequence continues at coordinate 51,422 of JACXGI010002880.1, forward strand.
AATAAGAAAACATATAAAGATTAAAAAAATATTAAAAATGGGATAAAACATAGGAAGCTATAAGGCTAAACAGTGTGGTTAAGTTTAAGTGCTCAGTCGTAGGTACGTGAAAAGAGTAGTGTTTTTAACCTGGATTTAAAAATGGATATGTTTGGGGCACGTCTAAGACCTTCTGGTAGTTTATTCCAGTTGTGTACAGCATAAGTACACAAGGCAGAGTGGCTGAATTCAGCGCTCAGCTGTGGTCTATTGGCCATATTCCACAAACCCCATGAGATGCCATTGCTGTTCTAAAGCGGTTAGCAACGCATTTTGTGATGGTAAAGCATTTATTTCTGTCATATCCGTGGAATGCAATCTCATATACCATGGCCTTCAGCCATTTAGCGTTCAGGATTCAAACCACCTAATTCATACTGATTTCTTTGTGGTGTGTTCCAAGTATACACCTGAGCACTTCAAACAGTTCAGAATAAAACATACCACCTCCACTATCACGTTTAGCATGATTGAGTACTGTAGTTTTCCGGGAATAATTCAGTAATGTTGAATATTCTTATATTTCAACCTGTAAAAGCGGTCGAAGCACAGGAACTCTGGTTTCTTCTTTTGCTAAACCTTTTTTTTGCTGCCACTATATAAAATATAATATAAAATAAAATATAATATAAAATAAAAAATGGTGTTTTCCTGTTTACTTTTTCTTTACTTTATGACCACTGGTTAAGCATGAAGTCGTGCATTGTCCTGCACCGGGGGAACCCAGGGCCCACTGCACGACTTCGGGGGGAACCCAGGGCCCGTTGGCTAGCACGTGGAGGTCTGTGGGACCTTCCAAGGCAATGCCTCCCCAGACCATCACTGACCCACTGCCAAAACCGGTCATGCTGGATGATGTTGCAGGCAGCATAATGTTCACCGCGGCGTCTCCAGACTCTTTCACATCTGTCACATGCTCAGTGTGAACCTGTTCTTCTCTGTGAAGAGAACGGGGCGCCAATGGCGGACCTGCCAATTCTGGAGTTCTCTGGCGAATGCCTATCGAGCTGCACTTTGCTGGGCTGGGAGCACAGGTCCTACTAGAGGATGTCAGGCCCTCATACTACCCTCATGGAGTCTGTGTCTGACAGTTTGGACAGAACATTCACACCTGTAGCCCACTGGAGGTCATTTTGTAGGGCTCTGGCTGTGCTCCTCCTGTTCCTCCTCGCACAAAGGAGATACCGGTCCTGCTGCTGGGTTGGTGCCCTTCTACGACCCGCTCTCCTTGTGTAACAACCCGTCTCCTGGTATCTCCTCCATGCTCTTGAGACTGTACTGGGAGACACAGCAAACCTTCTTGCGACGGCACGTATGGATGTGCCACCCTGGAGGAGCTGGACTGCCTGTGCAACCTGAATGGGCTACAGGTACCGCCTCATGCTACCAGTAGTGACAAGGACACTAGCAAAACACAAAACTAGAGAAGAATCAGTCAGGAAGGATAAGGAGAGGGCAATTGTCTGTGGCCACCACCTGCAAAACCATTCCCTTTTTGGGGGTTGTCTTGTTGTTGCCCATGCTGCCCATGCTCTCCAGTGCCCATGCTGTCACTTTCATTTGCACCAAAACAGGTGACATTGATTCACAATTACTTATGCTACCTAACTGGACAGACTGATATCCCTGAAGTTTAACAGAATTGGTGTCATACTATGAAGATTACGTGTTCCCTTAATTTTTTTGAGAGGTGTATTTCCTTCATCGAGACCTGATGCGGGATTTAAGTGTTCCCTTAATTTGATCAATGTAATTGTTCACACTACCCGTTTGGTGTCACTTAGAAATGTCGGTAACACTTTATTTGAATGGGTGTGCATAAGAGTGACATGACACTGTCATGATACTGTCATAACCATGACATGATACATGAAGGAATCATTTTGAACGTTTATGAATGTTGTCATTAGATGTCATTCGGTTGATTGTCATTTTTAATGCAAGGTTGACATTGTTTGGGATGTCTTTGTTATGACAACTTGACATTAACTGAGACAACATAACCTGCCAATGTCTTTGTTATGACAACTTGACATTAACTGAGACAAAGTATCCTGTCAATGTCTTTGTTATGGCAACTGGACATTAACTGAGACAACATAACCTGTCAGCATCTTTTTTTATGACAACATGACAGTAATCAAGACAACATAACCTGTCATAAACATGGGCCTAATTATCAAACTTGAAGAACTATTTAGCCAATGTTCTGTCTGCCATAAAAGGAACTTTGCTGATCCTGAGACTGGTGCTCATACTCAGCATATTGAGCATGCATGGCAGAAATACAAATTGGAAATAAGGAGTCATAAAGGTAACCGCACTCCTGAGTCACTGAAGATTCACCTCAAATTGATAGTGGCACCACTAGCTAGCCATACGCCATTATAATGGTGTCTTGGACAGACTTTTCCATGATGGAAAAAACAAGTCAAGTTTATATCAAAGTTTTTTGCAGGAACATAGTTTGTACTGTAATTTTGTTAATGTTGATGCAGGACATCCATTCATGTAACTAGTGGTTTGCATGAACAAAAGGCTAAGTAATATACATTATTCAAGAGATAATATACATAATCCAATTTGTTAATATGATTACAGTGCGGAAACTATTATTAAAAGGTAGACTGGCTACTTGCGTCTTCAAATAGGTGTGACACATACAAAATGTATGGTCGCATTTGGGGTTGATATAGAATTTGAAGGACACTTTTATATTGAAGGACACTTACTACGGTTGGCCTATAGGGGGCAGTTTGACGTGGTCGTGTTGCGTTGGGACTGTTAACGATCAAAACACCTGCGCGTTCTCGTAACTCTTCAAGGAAAAGCCATTTCCTTCTCATCATTTATCCTGTTTTCCTGGTCGGTAAAGTACAAAAGTACACTGGTCCTTTCGATACAGTTTGATAACTTGTATAACTATGACAGAGACTCATGTCTATGTAAAATGTTGTGACGGTGGTGCATTCCTTTAGAAAAAAACAAATTTGTTACTGTACTGAATTATACTGTTTTTTTCGAAAACAACACTCCTGACAATATCCCTAGGATTTATATAATTGAATTTTGTAACTGTATTGTTTAGGAACTTTGCAATCGTTGCACTGTAAAGGTTAGCGATTAGCTAGTTCCTTGTTCCTTGTTGTTAGCTGGCTTCGGTTGGTTATTAGCTGGCTCCAGTTAGCTGTATGCTAGCTCCAGTCAAGTGTTTGCCAGTTACAGGTAGCACTTTGCTAACTTGCTCAGCCATGTTCTATTTGTGTTAACATGAAGGTAATTTGTTAAACTATCACTATCTAGCCTACTTTATCAATAATGTTTTCAATGTGATTATATTATGAATAGTTTATATTACTTAGGCTATTGTTCATGCAAAGAACTAGGTACTGTACATGAATGGATGTCCTTGTATCAACCTTAACAAATTACAGTACTAACTGTGTTCTTGCAAAAAACGACATGAGTTAATGTCCTGTGTCAACATGAACAAATGACACTACACTCTGTTTGTTAATGCATTTGTAAACCATTAATAAAGTAAGGGTTATCATTGTTAACCGTTTGTTCATGTCTTGTTCATCATTGTTCATCAATGTTCGTTCAAGGTAACTACTGCATTTGTTAATGGTTGTTCATGTACCCTTATCGGAAAGTGTTACCAAAGTAGGATTGTTGAAAGTATTTTTTTTTTAGGATACATTTGTTGTGCAAAAACAATAAAGGAAATGTATTGCTTTTGTTAAGGTATTTAAAAGCATTTGACAGACGTAATTACATCTTTTTGACAGTATTAGACAAACTTAATGACATCTTTATGACAAGTCCAAATTGTACCACTGTACTTGAGGTCAAGAAAAATATTCATGACACTGTTATGAAAGTCTTTGACAGTGTTATAACACGTCATGACATCTTTATGACAAGTCCAAATTGTACCACTGTACTTGAGGTCAAGAAAAATATTCATGACACTGTTATGAATGTATTTGACAGTGGTATAACGCGTCATGACATCTTTATGACAAGTCCAAATTATACCACTTTACTTGAGGTCAAGAAAAATATTCATGACACAATTATAATGGTCTCATGACAACCAATGTCGAAACCAACCACATATGACAGTTGTATTTAATGCTAACACATAAAGCTAAATAGTTTCTTCAAGTTTGATAATCAGGCCTGCTATGACATGTTTATGACAGGTAATGTTTCTGACTAATTGCACCACAGCATGGTTTGGCATTTGCTCCGTAGTCGACTGGAAGGCCCGGCAATGGGTGGTGGAAACCGCCCAGCATATCACTAGTACCAACTCCCGGCCATCAAAGACCTCCAGCAGAAGCGGTGTCTGCACAGGGTGTGTGGCATCATCAGGGACCCTTCAAATCCATGCCACAAACTGCCCTCCTTCCATCAGGCAGGTGGTACAGGTCTCTTCGTTCCCGCACCAGCAGGCTCAGGAACACTTTCTTTCCATCTGCTGTAACCCTGCTGAACTCTGTGACCCATCACTAACCATATCCAGCCTTTGTACTACTGGACTCTGACACTGCCTTGCAAAGTCTGAAGATTTCAGTTGTTACAGGTACATGTCTACCTCGGGAACCTCATTGCTGCAATCCCTGAATTTCAGTTGCACATGATACCCTACTCCTTCAATTTCATTGTACTGTACTTTTTCATTTACAGTAAAGTTGAATCTAATCTAATGTTGTCGTGGTTAATGTCAAGTTGTCATAACAAAGACATTGACATGCTATTTTGTCTTAGTTAATGTCAAGTTGTCATAACAAAGACATTGACAGGTTGTGTTGACTCAGTTAATGTCAAGTTGTCATAACAAAGACATCCCAAACAATATCAACCTTGCATAAAAAATGACATAATCAACCGAATGACACCTAATGACAACATTCATAAACGTTCATAATGATTCTTACATGTGTCATGTCATGGCTATGACAGTATCATGACAATGTCATGTCACTCTTATGCACACCCCTTCAAATAAAGTGTTACCGAAATTACCTTGTTTTCCTTGAAAACATACATAAAATTAGTTTGAATAGGAAATATATTAAAACGAACCGGACATATAGTCATTGAAAAGGATAGAAATAGTGATTTTTAATTGAAATAATAATTGAGTCCTTCAAACTTCGCTTTTGACAAAGAATCTTCCATTTGCAGCAATTACAACATTGCAGACCTTTGTCTTTCTAGTCGTTTGTTTGTTGAGGTAATCTGAATAGATTTCACCCAATGCAGCTTGAAGCACCTCCCACAAGTAGTTGGCTTGATGGGCACTTCTTACATACCATACGGTCAAGCTGCTCCCACAACAGCTCAGTTGGGTTGAGATCCAGTGACTGTGCTGGCCACCCTATTATAGATAGAATACCAGCTGACTGCTTCTTCTCTAAATAGTTCTTGCATAGTTTGGAGCCATTTGGGCCATTGTCCTGTTGTAGGAGGAGATTGGCTCCAATCAAGCGCCATCCACAGGGTATGGCATGGCATTACAAAATGGAGTGATAGCCTTCCTTCAAGATCCCTTTTACCCTGTACAAATCTCCCACTTAACCACCAGATGGGCAGGCCTTCAGTCAGGAATCCCAGCATGGCTTGGGCTGGAATATGCCTTTTTGGACTCCCTCTGCATGAAATAGTAAGATCACAAGTGAGCCCATCCAGAATTGGGATGCAATTAAAATACAGGCACACTCACCAGACAAAGTAGGGTGTTATGGATGGAACATGCGAGGTTTCACCAATGACCTGTTTTCCATTGAATCTGAGATACATTTAGGGGAACCCTGCTGTGAATGATAAATAGGCAAAATGGAAACTCGTCAAACATAATCAACTAATTAGGAATTGGAATTAAAATGAAATGAGAAGTCGGCACGTCAAACCCACTGTGTCTTGTTATTCGGGGGTTGTGTGGATAATTTGAAGTGGATTTTGATTGCGTTAATTATATAATCGTCTCCCCTCCCACGTTTCAATGTTGCATTTTAAGAAGTTCACCGAGATAATGCATGTGCACTCTGTGCTTCGTTTTTGAATCTTTTAACATTATTAAGTGCAATCATTCATATTTCAATCACTCAGTCTGGCCCCTGGTGTACTCTAATCATTAAATTTGTATTTGTGTATTTCAATTATTTTATAGCTGTGTCAGAAAAGTGTTGTGCTGATATAATAGGTAATTTCAGGACACTTAGAAAGCTGTCACCACTTAGTGAAAAGGCAGGAGCTGATGGATGGCTTTATAGGGTAAATGTTGTCTTTCATACGGTCTCCCATTCACTCAACAGGAGTGGTCAGTGGAATGACAGCAAAATATTATTACCAGTTCTCAGAATTTGGTCAGCTTTGTACCACGCATCATCTCAAAATGCTATTGATAGAATGATTTATAGTTTTTGTCTTGGCTGCTAGCAAAAAATGTATTACACTCTTTTTGCGAATGCAGAGATTGACAGTTCATACTCTGTCCAATTCATCTCACAGTACATCTTTCAGTTCAAAAGCACCGAATGGTGCAACTGAATGGTGCAAAATCATGAATGTATAAAATATTAAATTCTAAGACTGTTGTTTAATCTCTGCTCCCTTTATAGATAACATATCCCAGATATCCCATTCGTCAGTCAACGTACGCATCCTAGATGTGAATGATAACCCTCCTGAACTGGCCACTCCCTACGAGGCATCTATCTGTGAGGACGCCAAGCCGGGTCAGGTAAGGCCAGATTCCAAGGTATTGCACTACTACCATAAGTTATTAAGTGAAAGGTGCCAGAGAAGTCAGGGATATGTTGGCCAGGTATTGGATGGCCTGAGAAAAATCATAGGACATACAGTGTCTCTCAGAAGTTTTCACACCCCTTGGACGTTTCCAGATTTTATTGTGTTACAACATGAAATCAATTGGGATTGTATTGGGGGTATTTGCCACTGATCAACACAAACAAGTCACAAATACAAATTGTCCAAAATTAATTACAATTACAAAACAGAAAATTATATATTGTAAGTAGTCACCCACTTTAGTCAATATTTAGTAGGGGCACCATTGGCAACAATTACAGAAATGAGTCTACAGTATTTGAATGAGTCTCTACCAGCTTTGTGAACACGAACATAGCCATTTTAGCCATTTTTTTTTTGCCAATTGCTCAAGCTCTGTCAAGATGCAGGGGGACCTTTAGAGAACTGCAATTTTCACCTCTTTCCCACTTATTCTCAGTTGGATTGAAGGCCGGACTTTGACAGGGCCTCTCCAGGGCATAGATTTTTTGTATTTTAGCTACTCTAGTCCAGTGTGGCTTTGGCTGTATTATTGGGGTCATTGTCCCAATCCCAAGTCTTTTGGGATTGGGACAAGGATTTCTTTGTACTTTGCTGCATCCATTTTGCCCTCTACATTCACAATTTGTCCAGGCCCTGATGCAGAGAAGCATCCCCATAGCATGATGCTTCCACAAACGTGCTTCATGGTAGGGATGGTGTTGTCAAGATGATGTGTAGGTTTTTGCGCAAGGTCTGCGCAAAACATAGCAGTTAGTGTTGAGGCAAAAAGTAGCTCTTTTTTTCGTCTCATCAGACCATAGAATTATCTTCCAATCGGTCAGTCTTCCCCATGCCTTCTGGCAAACTCTAGCCGAGATTTGATATGACTTGTTTTCTTTTTGCTGCTCTCACATGAAGACCACTTTTGTGAAGCACCCGGACTATTGCAATATACACAGTGTCTTCCAGCTCAGCCGTATATGGCTACTTTATAGTTTCCATAGGCCTCTTGGTGGCCTCCCTGACTAATGCCGTTCCTGCCAGCATACTCACCTTTTGAGGACAGCCTGTTCTAGACAGATTTGCTGTTGTGTCATATTCTCTCCATTTCTTAATAATGGACTTTACTGTGGTCAGGGGGGATATTAAATGCCTTGGGATTGTTCTTCTTTCCAACACCTGATTGGGGTTTTTAAGGAAACTTACTAGGGATTTGCTTTTAATGTTCCTTCGTCTTCATGATAGTTTTTGTCAGAAATTGTACTAACCAACTATGGGACTTCCCTGAGACAGGTGAATTTAACCTGAAATCGTGTGAAACACCTTGATTGCACACAGGTGGACTCCGTTAAAGTTATTATGTGACCTCTGAAGACAGTTGGTTGCACCACAGCTCATCCAGGTGTGTCATAGCAAATTAATTCTTGAGGAATATTTTTTATGTAAATATTTGTAATTAAATTAGAACAATTTTTTTTATTTAAATTTTTCACTTGGACATTATGGACTTTTTGATGTGTCCGCTAACATATTGTAATCTTGTACTCTAATAACCTTTGCCAGAAAAGGACTAGCCACCCCTTAGAGTCTGGTTCCTCTCTAAGTTCCAATCTAATAGGGAGTTTTTCCTAGCCACTGTGCATCAACCCAGTTTTTGCTTGGTCTTTGGGATTTCCGGCTGGTTATCTGTAAAAGCGCTTTGTAATAACTGCTGATGTAAAATAAATTTGATTGACTGAGTTTGATTGATTGAAAAACCCCTAATTATTAAATTATTAAATCCACACATGTACAAAACACGTCTTTTATTTCTTATGGGATTCACATTCTTCTGTAGGTTATAACAGAATGGCACCATCATAAAACAAAACATGGCAACAAAGAAAAAAATGAACTGACCCAAGTTCAAAAGTTTGCATACCCTTAGTTCTTAATGCTGTGTTTTGCCCCTTTAGCATCAATGACAGCATGCAGTCTTTTGTAATAGTTGTCTATGAGGCCCCGAATTCTTGCAGGTGGTATAGCTGCCCATTCGTCCTGGCAAAATGACTCCAAGTTATGCAAAGTCTTTGGTCGTCTTGCATGAACCATATGTTTGAGATATCCCCAGAGTGGCTCGATGATAATCACTGTAAGGTCAGGAGACTGTGATGGCCACTCCAGAACCTTCACCTTTTTCTGCTGTAACCACTGGAGGGTCAACTTGGCCTTGTGCTTAGGGTCACTGGCATGCTGGAAAGGCCAAGAGCGTCCCATGCCCAGCTTTCGTGCAGAAGAATGCAAATTGTCTGCCAGTATTTTCTGATAACATGCTGCATTCATCTTGCCATCAATTTTCACAAGATTCCCTGTGCCTTTAGAGCTCACCCCCCCCCCCCCAAAACATCCACCACCATGCCTCACAATGGGGATGGTGTTCTGTTCACTATAGGCCTTGTTGACCCCTCTCCAAACATAACGCTTATGGTTGTGACCATAAAGATCTATTTTTGTCTCGTCACTCCAATTTACAGTGTGCCAGGAGCTGTGTGGCGTGTCAAGGTGTTGTCGGGCATATTGTAACCGGGCTTTTTTGTGGCATTGGCGCAGTAAAGGCTTCTTTCTGGCAACACGACCATGCAGCTCATTTTTGTTCAAGTATCGTCGTATTGTGCTCCTTGAAACAACCACACCGTCTTTTCCCAGAGCAGCCTGTATTTCTCCTGAGGTTACCTGTGGGTTTTTCTTTGTATCCCGAACAATTCTTCTGGCAGTTTTGGCTGAAATCTTTCTTAGTCTACCTGACCTTGGCTTGGTATCGAGATCCCCAAATTTTCAACTTCTTAATAAGTGATTGAACAGTACTGACTGGCATTTGCAAGGCTTTGGATATCTTTTTATATCCTTTTCCATCTTTATAAAGTTCCATTACCTTGTTACGCAGGTCTTTTGACAGTTCTTTTCTGCTCCCCATGGCTCAGTATCTAGCCTGCTCAGTGCATCCACGTGAGAGCTAACAAACACGTTGACTATTTATACGCAGACACTAATTGCAATTTAAAAAGCCACAGGTGTGGGAAATTTACCTTTAATTGCCATTTTCACCTGTGTGTGTCACCTTGTGTGTCTGTAACAAGGCCAAACATTCAGGGGTATGTAAACTTTTGTTCAGGGCCATTTGGGTGATTTCTGTTATTATTATGATTTAAAAAGGAGCCAAACAACTATGTGATAATAAATGGCTTCATATGTTCACTATCCTTAAATAAAAGACAGTTTTTATGCATAATCAGTCATATTTTCAAAATCAATGCCAATATTTCAAAATTTCTACCGGGGTATGCAAACTTATGAGCACAACTGTACATGAATGATGACACAGCAAGAGTTGAGTAGAGTCAAATTACTTCAGTAATAAAGAAAAGCAAGATTTAGTTCACAAGTCTGTTTATTCAGTACTCTTATTGCATTGTTCCTGGGTGAAATGGCTAATAAATGGTTAAGTTAGTTCAAGCTGGTGTGATATTCTAGTGCAATAATCTTTAATCCAGGTGTCCTATTGCTTCCATCCCACTCACTAGGCAAGAGTTTATTCACTGAATGCCTGTAACATGTTGCTGGATGTAGCTGACTTGGACAATTTGTTTCACCTCACTTGATTCTATTTTGAGTACAGAAGCCCACACTAGCCATTCCTTATAATATTGGTAGTAACCATCTGGATGATGTCACAGTGACACGGCCTACTTCTTAATGGGAGTAGCCGACAACACGCAATGTCTTTCCTCCCGGTTGCCAAGATGGGCGGTTATGCAGTTAGAATATGGAAGTAGCTACAGCACATGTTGTTGCTGAATCAGGCCAAGGTGACATGCAACAAAAGCATATTTTACAGTTGTTATTTTCTCACAGAAAATGTACAGCTAAGATGTAAACCGTCTTCTTCTTTGTAATACGGTTATGTAAAACAGCTCCTCCGTTAAAAGTGGATTGATTCTGAGGACCCTACCAAGAGCCACAAGTATGAACTAGAATAAACGAGCATTAGAATGACTCACTGAATTGACTGAAAAAAATCAGTTAATTCCAACTCATCTCTTAGGGCGTTTCAAAACGGACGTCATCAGTTCTGGGCACCAGTCTCTTACTATTTTTGACTGACAAGCTTCATTGGTCGTTATTCAGTGGTTGCGGTAAAGTGGTCTTTGGAAAACGATTGATTGCCACGTCCCCTGTGGGTGAAAATATTAGGAAGCAGTCATTGTCATACTGTCAAAAACTCTGATCTATTGAAGGGACTATTTGTAAAATCCTTTATGATTTATATATTATAACATGCACACAATTTAATAATTCAAGCTTGATCTTATAGATGTGGTTGTTTTCATTAAATAGTTTTTTTTTAAGTTAAAAATGCCAGTTACTTCTTTTTAAGTTAAGAAGTAACTGGCATTTTTACTAGGGGCCAAGGTTCATACAAATATTGGCTGTTACAAATCAAATGCTAGACAAAAGTAACGGGAGATGATGTCTAGATTATTTTTGCAATGGTGAAAAATTAACTGCTTTTATTATGTTTCTATTTTATTATTATTCAGTGTAATTATTTTTCCACTACCATTTATTTCTTCTTTCTAAGGCCCATCCACCACTGGTCCTTTGGGGACAAAATATGTCTATGTTGTAGATTAAATTGTTTGTAAATAGTCATAGACAACACCAGAAAACATTATTTAATAACTTGATAACAGCTGATAGAGCTTATTAATTGCACAGTGCTTGTATTGATAGACAACATAGACATAGACAACACCAGAAAACATTATTTTATAATTTGGTAACAGCTGATAGAGCTTATTAATTGCACAGTGCTTGTATTGATAGACAACATAGACATAGACAACACCAGAAAACATTATTTTATAACTTGATAATTTCAATTTCATAATAGAGTATATGTCTATAAAGGCACCATAAAATAGGATTTCCAGTCGAATTACAATTATATTACAATGACGACTCAACCACAACTGAGTACAACAGTAATGAAGAGCTAAGAACAAATGTAATGTCGAAGTGAACATCAAACCTGTGTCTTAACAGTTGTGAAACAGTCTGAGGTGATGCTGTGCTCCGTGCAGTTCAGTGTTTTTACAAACTATCCAGCACCAACACTTCAACTCCTCCACCTTATTTCAACCATTGCTGATGCTTTAAATGTGAAAGGTTGTTTCCAAAGTTGTGTCCCAAAAGTAGGTTCCCGGTGCCTTGTGATAAACTAGTGGACGTTTGATGCCCGGGACAATCAGTTTGTGTTAGTCGTAGGGCACAGCCAATCATTTTTCCTCTTTGTCAAAATTGTTTCATTATCGCCTAGTTATTTTTTTTTTACTTTTTCAATTGGACATGGTGATCTATTTGACACTTTGTTCCAAAGTCTATTTAAAATTAAATTATGTTTTTGGCACAGAACGCAGCATGACTAACTAAGCAAATGCCAGTGGTTGAGTCAAAAGAAGATGTATTCGTTTGTTCTTTGCTTCTCTTTGCTTTTTGTTCTAAAAGTTGGGATTAAGTCAGTTGGCTGAATCTAATAATTAGATCAATAGTATTCCATTATCAAGAGGGTTTTATGCAAATAAACCTACAGTGTGTTTTCACATCAGTAGTCCCATCTTCAATAATGTAAACAAAAACCATACTAATTAAATATTCCGCCCACTTTTGAAAGTTGGAATCAAGTTGAAATCATGAGATTTTCTATCCCTCGTTCATTCATTGTATTTAGCTGTCTTTACAGCCACCTGTGTTAATATGTATTTACAGAATAATATTTAACAGCCAATTTAGTTAAGAGCTTATACAACCAAATTGAAATTGGCCAGAAATTAGTGCATTATCCTATAGTCATGAATTCAGGAGGGTAACAGAAAAGACCGCTGTAAATATAGCTGTCATGCCTATCAATAAATGTAATCATACAAGTACAATCCACATACATGCACCTATACATCTGAACATCTATACACACAACCCTGTTCCCAAAAAAGTTGGGATGCTGTGTAAAATGTAAAGAAAAACAGAATGCAATGATGTGCAAATCATTTAAACCCTATATTAAATAGAATATAGTACAAAGACAATGTATCAAAAGTTGAAACTGAGAAATGTTACTGTTTCTAGAAAAAAAATGCCAGCAGCACGTTTCAAAAAAGCTGGGACAGAGGCAACAAAAGATTGGAAAAGTTGTGTAATGCAAAATAAAACCTGGTGGAACATCTCACAACCAATTAGGATAATTGGCAACAGGTCAGTAACATGATTGGTATTAAGAGATCATTCCAGAGAGGATGGGTCTGTCAGAAGTAACGATGGGGAGGGGTTCACCACTCCGTGAAAGACTGCACAGGCAAATAGTGCAACAATTTAAGAATAACATTTCTGAATGTAAAATTGCAAAGAGTTTGGGGATCTCATCATCTACGGTACATATATGATATTGGATGGCCAATATTGGATGGCCGTGATCTTTGGGCCCTAAGATGATACTGCATTAAAAACAGACACGATTCTGTAGTGGACATCACTGCATGGACTCAGGAACACTTCTGAAAACCATTGTCTGTGAACTCAGTACATTGCTGCATCTACAAATACAAGTTAGAACTCTTCCATGCAAAGAAGAAACCAGATATGACAAGATCCAGAAATGCTGTCGCCTTCTCTGGGCCCAAGCTCATTTTAGATGGACTGAGACAAAGTGGAAAACTGTCCTGTGTTCTGACGAATCACAATTCAAAATTATTTTTGGGAAGCATGGGTGCCGTGTCCTCCGGGCTAAAGAAGAGAGGGTCCATCCATCTTGTTGTCAGTGCACAGTTCAAAAGCCAGTATCTGTGATGGTATGGGGGTGCATTAGTGCACATGGCATGGGTGACTTGCACATCTGTGAAGTCACCATTCATGCTGAACAATATATACAGGATTCGGAGTATCATATGCTGCCATCAAGACAACATCTCTTTCAGGGAAGGCCTTGCTTATTTCAGCAAGAAAGTGCCAAACCACATTCTGCACATATTACAACAGCATGGCTTCGTTGTAAAAGAGTCCGGGTGTTAAACTGGCCTGCCTGCAGTCCAGACCTGTCACGCATTGAAAACATTTGGCGCATTATGAAAGAAAAAATGGAGGGAGACGCAGAACTGTTGAGCAGCTGTGATCCTATATCAGGCAAGAATGGGAAAACATTTCACTTTCAAAACTACAGCAATTGGTGTCCCCAGTTCCCAAACGATTACAGAGTATTGTTAAAAGAAGAGGTGATGCAACACAGTGGTAAACATGCCCCTGTCCCAACTTTTTTGAAACGTGTTGCTGGCATCAGATTCAAAATGGGCATGTATTTTTCCAAAAACAAAAACATTTCTCAATTTCAACATTTGATATGGTATCTTTGCACTATTTTCAATTACAATTATAGGGATAAATGCAAATCATTGCATTCACTTTTTATTTGCATTTTACGCAGACTGACAACTTTTTTGGAAACTGGGGTTGTACATGTATACATCTATGACAACATACATCTATATAGATATACATGCGTCATATTTACACTATATGCATGCATGCATACATACATCTGTACATCTATTCAGACATACATTATTACATACATACATCTGTACCTATGTACATACGTAAACATACATGTACTGCCGAATGAAGGGAGTAGACATAGACTGCTGTAGATAACAGCGACAATCCATTTAACCGGAGCCCTGACTCTCAACCATCGTTATAAATGGACGGGGTCATTACGGTGTTTTATTTTTCATTCAGTCAACAGGCCCTGAGCTCCTTTGGAGCCACTTATACTGAGCGGAGCAAAGGAATAATTAAAAGCCCGGGGATGCGTCCTGAACGGCGCCCTACCCCCTAAATGTGTCACGTCTTTCAGATCGGGGCCCACCTGGGACCCAATCGTAACTAGGGCACTGTGTAGGGGGCCCGTGGGGATGCGACCAGGCCTTTAAAGGGGAGGGGCCTGCCGTGCTGGAAGCTACGTTTGCATGGTTAATGAGGCCCAGGTCTCCCCTCCTCTTGATCCACGGAGGGACCCTCTCTGTTCATCATGCTTCCCAAGAACATTGTCTGATCTGATCTCAGGCCACCTCGCGCCTTCCTCACTCCCTCCTCCATCTGCGAGCGCACATTAACCTTCAGCGCATTATGGTTGACCCCCCCTCCCACACACACACACACACACAGACAATAGTAGGTTTTGTCACAGGTCCATTTATAATGTGCTTTGCATTTCTATTTATTTACTTTACTTGTCATAAATATGAACAAATGTTGCAGTATGTTTCATTCATCCGCTGACTAGTATCCACTGAAGGCAGTAAAATCCAGGAAACTCAAAAGCATTCTCTCTAGTTCTAGTTATTTTTTTCATCCTACAGCTGCCTTGTGTGTTTCCTTCTTGTTCGTCTCTTTGCTTAACTAGCTGGAGAATTAGTTGATCTCTAGGTTGTTTTCCTGGAGTGTTGCAACCTACCGCTAGAAAATATAACAACACATGTAAATATATTGTAGACTAAGAGTAAAGTTGAATCTAAGTATTTATTTTTACAGTTACATTTTAGTCAGTCTGCACTCTTATCCATAGCGACTTACAGTAAGTGCATTCATCTGAAGACAGCTAAAGGTTGGGCAACTATACAACCCAGTAATAGTATGTACATTTTTCTCAATAAAGTAGCTGTTATAAATAGTTCATTACCTTCCTTGTGACTGAGAGGTTCTGGGAAGGGGTGAGGTGAAAGAGGAAAGGAGTGAAAAGAAATGAATCAATGGCAGAGACGTCGGAAGTTTGAAATCAGCTAGTAACATTAGCGGAGACACCATGAGGAAATGAGCTTTTCAAAGTGTCAGGCTTATTGAGGAAGTCTTCGAGTGCACCTGGTTGACGATAGACAGCAACTTACGCTAAGCGGGAATGAAAAATTGACATCTAGTATCTAGCGAAAAACAGAACTAGTTGTATCGCTACTGGAGAGAGCTAAAGTTCTCCTGTTATAGTCAACATTTTCCTGCGGTATTGAGTGTTATGCTGAAACTTGTGCAAGGAAATCCTATTAAGTGGGTCCTGAATACACACGTTACAGGGTGATGTGTCTCTCTACATTGTCCACACCTGAGGGGAGCATCAGTCAACCTATTAAAGGATTACCAAAGTGACATGCTGTACATTTAGATTGTATTGCACACTGGTATCTGAACACTTCCCTGTTGTGGCTGAACTCACCCATCCACTAACTAGAAGTAGCCAGATTATAGCTCTCCAAATTAATGCTGGAAAATGAGAAAAGATTGGTCCTGGAGATGTTTCTCTGTAGGGCAGTGTGATTATGACCCTCTCACAGTGTCCTGAAAAAAACAGACATCATTAAAACAAGGCCTAACTGTATCTAAATCCTCCTTAAGGTGCCCTCCCTGCCCTCACTGATATCTGCTGGCTGAAGTTCACGTCCTGTGGCGGTGTTGCCTAGTTTTCCCAGAAATGTCTTATTTATTTAACAATTAGCCAGAGCCTGTAGGTAGGGGAAGGAGCAGATAAAATTAGAATTTTTTCATATTTTCTCAGAGGTGTGAAGACACTCTATCAGGCTAATGTTGGATAATGCACAGCTTCTTAGACATGGCCATAATTGTCTCCATTATTTCCGTACATCTGAAGAAATGAGCCAAACTATATGTATCTGCCCTTTGGCCATTTCATTATGGCTGTAGTAGCCTACTATATGGAAAAGTGTTAATAGGTTAATAAGGATATATAAAGATATAGTCTTGGACTTTTGCGAATAACAAACTACAACCCCGTTTGGGATGCCACATAAAATGTAAATGAAAACAGAATGCAATGATGTGCCTGTGCGATCTCATAGAGTTATGTCATATTGTGACGCAATGGCATGTGGGTATTGTGTCGGTTATCCAGTGCCCAAGTCAATACATTTAATTCCGTTTGCTGGACATTTTCGTACTTATCCTGACACAACTAGGAATCCGTCCACTTGATTATATAGGCATATGACGTTTGTCAGGGGCACGGGTGAGGATCCAATCGCGGACTGGGAGCGAGTGGGAAAAGGGCAGGTAGAGTGGACGGGGACGGGAGGTAAGGCGTTTAACGTAACGGCGGCGAAGGGGCAGACGAGCGATAGGCAGAGTGGTCAGGGACGGGCAGAGATTCGGTACACGGGCTGGCGGCAGCAGTACAGTCAGGGAACAGGCAGA
>JACXGI010002881.1:0-14515 GCA_016801175.1 Esox masquinongy
CTAATTTTCTGAGATACTGAATTTGGGGTTTTCATTAGTTGTCAGTTATAATCATCAAAATTAAAAGGAATAAACACTTGAAATATATCAGTCTGTGTGGATTGAATGTATACATTATACAAGTTTCACTTTTTGAATGGAATTACTGAAATAAATCAACTTTTTGATGATATTCTAATTATATGACCAGCACCTGTATATACACTGCGTGCACAATTATTAGGAAAGTGGGTATTCTGATCGTATCTTTATTTCTATGCACATTTTCCAACTCCAAACCATATAAACTTCAATGCTCATTGGATTGAATCATTTTCAGGCGATACGTATTTGTGTAATGAGGGTGTGGTGAAAATGAATTACACCTTATATCAAGGTGTGCATAAATATTAGGCAGCTTCATGACCTCAGATAAAATGGGCCAAAAAAGAGATTTAACTGACACTGAAAAGTCAAAAACTCAAAAATGCTTTTCAGACGGATGCAACACTCTTGAAATGGCTAAACTATTGCGTGGCCACCATGTGCCATGTTGAACTTCCAGTGACCAGTATGAGGGAGTGTGAGAGCGATTTGTTGCCAGTGGTTTAGACATTAATGTCTGTGTGCTGAGTTATTTTGAAGGGACAGCAAATTTACACTGTTATACAAGCTGTACACTCACTACTTTACATTGTAGCAAAGTGTCATTTCTTCAGTGTTGTGACATGAAAAGATATAATCAAATATTTGCAAAAATGTGAGGGGTGTACACACTTTTGTGACATACTGTATACACACACACACACACACACACACACACACACACACACACACACACACACACACACACACACACACACACACACAAACACACACAGTGTTTGCTTTAGTGTTTGCTTTTCTTCATTGCAATACATAGAATAGATCAAAAATTTGGATCTAATCAACGTCCAATTAGTGTCTTTTTTCACTTGCAATATTGAGTCTCTGAGCCAGAGTGCATCAGAGTATAGTTATTTTTACAGAAAACCACAAATGTCTTTCAGCCTGGTGCTTTTCAGATCAGAGCACATACATGAATAGGTAAGGAAGAAAATGCAGAAAAGCAGTGGGTAGACTTCATTGTCTCATTCACTGTATAGTAATACAGTATAGTAACTGAAAATATGCCCTTTCAGTTTGAAGAGAAAACACAAAAATTATTCTCCAAACCAAACAGAAACCTGTTCAGCATTGGTATGCCCAGGCTAATACTAGAAGCCAGCCTTGAAGATGATACACATTTGATCAAGCTTGATTGATTCTCATTTTCACTCCTGTTTGAAAACTGTATAAACTCAAAGGTCCCTCAAATAATAAAAAATAAGTTTGACATTCAAGTATGACTTTGTTTAGAACTTCACAGGTAAACACAGAAAGTAAAATCAGGTCTGGAAGGGAAATATCAGATGCCAATCTGCTTAAATTCAGTAGGCCATTTAGCCCCTAATACCCTGAAACACCTGAAGTGTGACACACCCTGGCTAATCAGATGGAGTTGCATGTTTCTGCTGGTTTCAATTCCATCAAGTACAAAAGGTTGACTGAGGCCTTTGCCAAAAACAGATGGACCCTTCAAGATATCTGACTGGAGCATAGAAACTGAACTGTATAAAACAAATGACCATCAGTCATCCTGGGGAGGACAAAGTAGTGAAAAACCATCTCTGAGATCTGGGACAGTTCATTTAATATGTCAGAGAGAGAGAGACACAGACTAGACTGCCAAGTGAAGCCTTGGTTTTGGATGGTGCAGTACATGAACTAATAGTGGATGCCAATATAATTGTAGATATATATTTTCTTTACAAATCTGGACAAAAACTAACAAGCCTGAAGCAGAAAATGGGGAAAAAAAGCCATTTAACAATGACCAAATTCTCCTCTTCCCTATTGCACATGCCATATAATATCGCTTAGCTGAAGGGCTGTGTTTGAATGTTGAACCGCTTACAGCGCACTGACAAGGTTAGTACTTATTGCTGTGTCCTTCAGACTGTAAATTCCTAGTCGTTGGTGTATTTGTACTCATCTACCTTACCTTACAACTTACCTACACAATGTCAGCATCAACGTCATGAGAGGCATCGGCACAAACTGCAGGAATCAAAGCTTCAGCTTGCTAGGAAGCTTTGACAAATCGATGGTTTAAAGGACACTGACGGTCTCTGGAATAATCGCCTGTGACCTTGAGGCTTTCAGCCTACCATCTTCCAAGGCTATTTTTGGGCTCCTAACATATTGTTGGTATTGAATAAAGACATTTTGCCGCGGTTATGGTCTTGAAACCCAGGTACGCCATTATGTGTGGTAAACACCCTCCGGAATCCTCACCCAGCTACTCTGATTATTACAGAGAGAAGGTGCCACCAACCATTCTCAAAGTCATCAGATATCTATTCAGGTTTTCCTGGATTATGTTGAGTGCCGTTCTTCTTGCTTTGTGAATCCTTCCTCCATTGCCTCTAAAACCACCTCTTCTCCTGGATAAGACACTCGTACATACAGGTGCTGGTCATGAAATTAGAATATCATCAAAAGTTGATTTATTTCAGTAATTCCATTCAAAAAGTGAAACTTGTATAATGTATACATTCCTTCCACACAGACTGATATATTTCAAGTGTTTATTTCTTTTAATTTTGATGATTATAACTGACAACTAATGAAAACCCCAAATTCAGTATCTCAGAAAATTAGAATATTGTGAATAGGTTCAATATTGAAGACATCTCTGTGTCCAAGCACATTAATAGAGAGGCGAAGGGAAGGAAAAGATGTGGTAGAAAAAAGTGTACAAGCAATAGGGATAACCGCACCCTGAAGAGGATTGTGAAACAAAACCCATTCAAAAATGTGTGGGAGATTCACAAAGAGTGGACTGCAGCTGGAGTCAGTGCTTCAAGAACCACCACGCACAGACGTATGCAAGACATGGGTTTCAGCTGTCGGATTACTTGTGTCAAGCCACTCTTGAACAAGACACAGTGTCAGAAACGTCTCGCCTGGGCTAAAGATAAAAAGGACTGGACTGTGGGTGCAAACATAGGTTTGCACCCACAGATCTTTGCATCACAGATCTCTGGCAAATTTACTTAACTGGTGGGCTAAATGCACACCCCACTTCATGTTTATGTGCTTGTGTTAGCTTCCTCAGATATATGGGTACTGATATTCGACAAACTTTAGTTTAGCACGAGTTGCTTGCACTTAATTTGTCAGACTTGAATGACTTCTAGAGAAGTACTGAACAATTTCAGGCCCCTGCTCTCGCTCCTTTAACCAACCTTTCTTCCCTTGCTTTGCTTTCAACTTCTCATAGATGTTACTTTATTACAACCACAGTTAGCAGGTAACCTTCGAAAGTGTTCTACTTATTTGTAGTCTTTTTCCTTCATAGTTCTGTAGCTTCTGCCGCAGCTCTCACAGACAAATAGGCTGTTTTTTTATAGCCTGGGTGTCCAACATACAATTTAAGTGTTGGATTCTGCTGACACGCATACTTAACCCATTCCAACCATAGATGGGGTGCATGCTCTACTGTCAGCTGTCTTTCCAAGCAGCCACATGGTATTTCTGTTGTTGTCTGCTGTTATGTTAAAAGCATTCACTAGAAAAATACAGTTAAAATAGTTCATTATGTTTATGTTTAAATCCACACTGCCAAAGGACATTATGTTTAAATCCACACTGCCAATGTTTGTATACAGTAGATTCTGGTGTGGTACTGTATGACTGAAGTAGGCATTGTGAATCCTCTCATGTGCATTTCCTTTCTTTCTCAGCTTCCAATCCATAATTGTCACTGTTTTTCCTCAAACAAACGATGCCTTTGATCGATGGGAATCCCCTTGTCGTTTTCATGTCATTCTTAGCTGAAACACCAAACACCATTCCAGCCGTCCATTCAGCCATCCATTCTCATCTTACGTGGCAGTACCAAATACTTTTATTCATACCTCAAAACATAAAAGCTACCCACTAAACTTAACCTCACCTAACTTGTCCTTGTTCAGTTTTTGGTCTCCATAGTAACCATCCCATCAAATTCATTCAAGCTGGAGTGCCAGGGTGGTAAGGACACTTGTCGGCTAAGTGTTCTCAAAGTGGTCTCATTTTATATCGATTCTGAGAATGGCATAAGCCTAACATAATTACAGTTGATTAGATAACTACTGAGGTACTTTTGCAGTAGGAGGTCAGGACAATGATACCCTGATGTAAGCATGTGGCTAGAGATTCAAAAGTTTAAATTAACTTCTTCAACTTCAAGTTGAAATTCAAGTTGTTCATATACACAAGATAACAGGCATGTTGACCTAATATTGTATCTTAAGACGGTCAGGTTAAAACAGTGCTTTAGCCTTTCACATAATTACTTCACGCTCAGTATATCATCATGACTCTATTTGTAATATATATAAAGTAACATTTAACATCAGCGTTATTGTAAGCTCTAGTATGTTCATTGGTAATATGTTGCCACACAGAAGGCCTGAGGTTACTGGTATGTGATAAAAAAAAAAAAATCAATAGCTATGTTTTAATCCAAATGGCAACATATTTTGAAATGTTCCCACCACACCACCACTGGTACAGTAGATACTATAAATATACAGGTCATGAGTACATTCACCTTGAACTCATAAGGAGAATACATGATCTCCTGTCAAAATATTATCTATGATGCTTTTTAGCTTTTATGATTACAATATTCAAGCCCAGAGGAACAACTACTTCTGCTCTCTGCTCACTTTAATCAATACGAAACGCTCCTTAGATAAATACTGAATCCCAGCTGATCCAAACAGAGAGATGTATTTCAAGAGACAATCAATTCATCTATAGGCTACGTCAAATGGGTACTATAGGCTATAGACTCCGTCGCAACGGACTGTCCTCTCTGGTGAACCCTGCTAGAATGATTTCCATTTTAAATGTATCATTCATTGTTCCAACATTGAATGATACATTTAAACATTTGAACATTGTATCCAAATGGGTCAGTCCTTCAATCTCTCTTCCTGCTCACAACAGATGGACGTGTCCTGGAAGATGGCAATGCAATTATTCTGTTTACAAACGTAATCTAACTGTAGTGGACAGCCTCTAAGTAAGTCCAAAAGCTAAGCCTGCACCGACGATGATGGTTGGTTAGGACATGATGACCAGGAATGATGATAATGACTATGATTATGGGATGATGACTATCATGATGCGTGATTGGGTCTTAAAATGATCCTATATTATCAATTGGCTTTGTTAATACATAGGTTTAAAACATAGGTTTAACGCACACAATGTGGAATTCAGGCTACTCAGCAAAACATGTCCAAACAGTGTCTATGGGTGAAGTGCTCTGTTTGTATCAGCAGACGTGAAACTATTATAATTTTGATAATGCTAAACATGTTATAACATTGCATATAAAACATATCCATCGCAAAACGTCACCAGCAACTGCTTCAAATGTATCTCCTTGAACGGCGACCTGACGATGATCCATCGTCCAACCTATTGATCCCCAGAATTATAAACTGTAATTCCATTTAAAATGTTGCCTTCACGGTCAACAAGATGGATTGGAAGCCTGAGAGGGTTGTCAGCTTTGAGTCTAATTACTCTCAATTTAATAATAATGCAGCCTATTTAGTTCTTTATGGAAAATGATGACCCTTTTTTCCCTCTCTGTCCTCCCCCTTTTCCCCATGCTTGCTCTCTTTATACCTTTGCACATTTAGAGGGTGCCTGAATCTGCAGCTGAAATGAATGATTTGATGTTAACAGTAGAATGGGTCTTTGGAGCCTCAGGAGTTGAAAAAAAGGGACCATTTTGCCAGCGGAGCTGCTTGCTCAGCACTTAGGGGCAGCGTGTTTTAAATGCTCTGCTTTCACCCGGAATGGCCCACAAGAGGGACGCGGGGGGGAACTTTGACGTGGGGAACCTGGGGAACGTGCGGCTATTCATCACATTAATGAGTCACGTCACTTATTTACCACTAAAATGGTAGTTTGATCAGAGGTTTCACTCAGCTTGCATGCTTTTTTTCCCTCTAATGACAGCTGAAGCTAGCGATTTGTCCTAGAAAAAATATATACTTGGAAAGTTATTATAGAAGAACATAGGTGCATTTGGATCGTGTGAGGTTTATGAAAATCTTTCTTTATGAGAAGACAATCTTGGAAAACTACCACAACTCACTGTTATTTTTCAATTTTTTTAATTGATGTTACATTAGGTAAAACCCACCCATATACAGTATTCGTAAAGCATGTGCCCAGGAACAGAGTAAGCTATCTTATCTTTTTAAAGGCCATGTCTTGTGTCAGACCACTGCGGAAAAGGCCAGATTAAAATTGAGGGAAGATATTAAAGCAGGGAAAACATTTTACCTGGGAATCCAAATCTGCGCTATTACCATTTTGGGGGGCGAGCAGAAGGAAGATGGACTGATAAATCTTGGGCCAGGTGGAATAGATGAATCCAAAAGGTATTTACCCATTCTAATTGGAAATGTCTGTCACACTGTAGAAGGCCTTGCTACCAAGCCAACTCTTGGTGAAGTCATTATCCATCTACCTTGATCAGGCAGCAGGTATTTTCTGGAGGGTGATATGCTATATATCAGCCACATCTTTAGATTCATTCAGGCAATATATATTATTTGCCTGGGATGTTCAGACGTTCAACAAATCAAGTGTGTTGTGTAATTGACTGAGGTCAGCTTGTTCACTGCATACTATTTGTCAGGGCTACCCAACCCTGTTCCTGAAGTTACCATCCTGTAGGTTCTCTCTCCATATCTAATTGAGCACACCTGATTCTAATAATTAGATAGATGGAAAGCTAGTTACAACTGAGGACGGAGAGAAGATCTACAGGATGGTACCTCTCCAGGAACAGGGTTGGGCAACACTGTTATATGAGCACTTCAACCAAAACCATTACCAACCTCTTCTAATAGTTTAGCACTGGGTTACTACCACTTTCCTAATGAACTAGCCTGCCATGATTTTTCATCAACATTTGGCTCATGCTGTAACGGTGGTAGTGGAGAGGAACCAGTCGCACGCAGAATGCAGTCGATGTAGACCTTTTAATCGAAACAAACACCAAGCACAAACAAACTGAATGAAAGTAAAGGGGCTGAATTTAAACAGCAAAACTAAAGCACTCACCCGTTCCGCGTGACATACAACAACAACAATGATCGACCAGTGAGGGGAGCAGAGGAGAAACATTTAAACACATAGTGATGACCTAATTGGGACCTGGTGTGAGTGATGATCGGAGACAAGACCATGAATGAGTGCGGGGTGAGTTCGTGGAGTGATGGGAACTGGGAGTGCACGTCACGGTGGCGCTGATCCTCACCATACCGTGACACATGCAATGTGTCTTCTTTGCTTAAAGCACTTTGAGATTGTAATGAAAAACACTAAAAAAGATAAATACACTGTTACTTTTAATATTGTTATTAAAACAAATGATTACTTTAGGAAATTTGAGGCTGAAGTTAACGGTTTCTCAAAAAATAAAATGTGCATGTTGGAAGTAGAGCTGATTTAGATAATAGTAGATTGACGGAATTTCAGTCACTAACTACCAGTTTCTAATGACATTTACCACTGGCCTCGGCTGTTCACACTAGAGGGAACTAAACAGGCTGAGCTCCCTAAGGCCCTTAAACCACCCCCTTGGCTCATCTCCTCAGACACTTTAATCCCCTATGGAAGCCCAGGGCCTTGTCAATCGCCCACTCCCTGCTCCTTCTCACCCCCACTCCCTGACTCCCATCCCAGGCCTGTCACCTTCACTATCTTGCCTGTCGGAGGCCCTGACTGACACACTGTAGCGGCATTGGCTGAATGAGCTCCACCCAGAGCCGCTCCGACGCCCAAGCAGGACACTGTGGGGGTGCCGCCGGGACCTGATGATGTCACATTGTGACAGCAACTGCTGCTTCAGAGCCTAGGAGTGTGGGAGATGGGAGATTAGTCGGCGTGGGCACTGGGGGACTATCGAAGGACCATGTGTATATATCTATCAGTGTGTGTGCGGTAACTAAAATGAGATCCAAACACAGATCAAGGGAAAATGTCAAAGAGATTTGCTCTAACAAGCCGCGGTTAGCGTGAACAAAATACAGATACATCCTTGGAGGTACTCAACAAAATAAGAAATGCCTGGCAAATAAACCAGTGCTAATTCTGTATTCAGGAACAACTACTTCCAAAACTCTATTTCTATAGTTCATCAACAGCGGCGGCTAACTAAAACCTTAAAAAAAAAAACCTGACCGACACTGTTGAGTATGTCAGTGGTAATGAGAGCATCTGTCAGAGTAGCCGACTAGACAGGCGTTGACTGCCAGCAATACCAAATAACGTCTCTAGCCAAGCCTCTACCCAAATAACTCTGTTATGGCAATTATTTTTGCCCGGCGATAGTATCTATCTCTGACTCCAATAGGGTTGTTCGCGCCAGCCGTCATTGAGAAGTTCAGAGAGCCAGGGGACATTTTAAATGTGCCACGGAGATAATGCCCTTGGCCTTTTGTGCGGCCATCAACATGCATTACTATGTGTAGTGAGTGAGTCTCTCGTTGAGGGCTTAGTGGAGAAAGTATGAATGGTGTTAAATATGAGTGTTTAGTAGTATGGACATCAGCATAGGATGTCCTCTCTCACACAAACATACTATGGCCAAGCCAATGATCAGTTTACAGACCCGTAAGATAGTTTTCATATTCAGCTTTCTTAAAATGTAATGTACGTCTTTTACACCACACTCAAAACCTTGCATCGAGACAATGTCAAAATGCAAGGCCTACATTTGGTAACCATGGAGTGGGTTACATTAATGAAATGCATGAGATTAAAAAAAACAAGCTCCTCTTTGCTATTATCTTATGATCTGTGTGGAGGAGAAAAAATGACCCACATCACCCCACCTCTTATTAATCCCTCCCCTTTTCATGAATAATTGTAAAAAACATTAATCAAAATGTTGACAATGCCTATATATCCATGGTTTGAGCAAAATGCTATGCAATTATGTAAGTAGGACAAACTTTTGAAATTCACAAAAGAAACAAGCAGGTCTGGAAACTTTAAGCTTTGCATTGTTTCTCAAAATTCTACTAGAGAGATTACTGTCTTTAGGAAATCAGAATATTTTTGTTTGGTATAAAGAAAATATGTCCTTTTTTTTGTGGAAAGAATCCAACATACAGTTCCGGCCCCTCCAAAGGCCAGATGAGTTTGATATACATCTGATATCAGGGCTGGGACCTTTTCGAAAAGGTGTGATTATCTATATATGGACTACAGACATTGACAGAGTAGTTAATTGTAGGTCACTTACCTGGTAAAAGGATAAAAAGATAGCTCACAGTCTCTTAATATTTTCTAGATCAATACCCAGGTTGATAGAGAATTGATCACTATTTAGCAGGAAGAAAAAGTTTTGTATAGCATTACACAGCAATGACAGAAATTATATGCTTTGTAAATCCAATAGTTTCACAGTTATGGTAATTTCAACAAAGATAGTCTTTGAAGAGGCACTTTCATCAGGGTTTATTTTGTCCTAGTACAGTTACATTTACCTTAGAACAGCTGATTTGCACAAAACTTCACAAACAAATTCTGTCATTTCTGATGTTGTTTCATACTGCGTTTTCACATGCAATGAGGGAAAGAGAGATTTTCATGTGTTGCTCAAGGTCCTTTTAGATACTCCCCATCTCCCATCCCCCTGCACAATTAATTTTATCTTTGGGGGTATTATCAAGAAAGAGCCTAGCAAAGCGGCATGACAGAAAACGGTCTAGAACACGAGGCCTGGGGTGGGAATTAATCTGTTTGACAAGATCTCTCACAAACGATTTGCCTGGTTTTCGTTCAGTTGGATGTCGTTGCCACAACCCAACATATCTATGGGGCCGAGGATAATCATGTTCCAATCATAATGCGGACAGAATCAAATCACAATGCTGGAATAAACATTGACAGAGCAGGACAGACTGAGATGGGGTTTGGAATTAATTCTAAACGATGTTTCAAAGTATTAAAAATATATTAGAAGATTCACTATTTAGCAATGTTCCAACGTTAAATATTTTGACTTTGAAGCTTAGTGTTTAACAAGAAAATGTCAAAACCTTGAAGGTACACAGCCAAAGCACAAATCTATATTTCCTTATTTCAAAGCCAACATCAGATGATGTTACTATTAAAAGTAATAAAAGTATTAACAAAATAAAACAATCACAGAACATATTGTCTGTATTCGTTTGTACCTGCTCAGACATTTGATGCATAATACTGTATGCAGAAAAATTCATCAAAGTAATGATTAAATAATTATCTCAAGTGCAATTAATTTAACATGCCAATGAACTCATCTTGAACAGCTGTCCTAGCTTCACCACTTAATCACTTGTGAGAATTACCAAACAAATGGAGCACGTGGAGTGCATGCAATAATCACCTGCAAAGTGCATTGTTTACAAACAGTAATTAATATCTTACTGTGTATTAGCGAGCTAAGTGACTGCTACATAGTCATATAATTGTCCTAGAGAGATTTTGGTTTGTTTTTTTCTTGGTTTCCTCCGAGACTCCTTGTAGTCCTTGTACCTCTTGTCTAAAAAAAAAGTTGAAACATGACCCTCCCCACATACACCACAAATAACTATCTTGCAGCCCTGTTTATACCGTTTAAGGCCACTGGCCAGAAGGTTTTGGGTTCAATAATTCTCACTGATCATATTATGTATAGTATGATTTCTAGTAACCATATTGCACATCTAGCAAACAATCCACCTATGCCTATTGTTACTATGTAGATTGTGGGCAGGACAGAGGTGACTCTGAGATTATTGACCTGTGGTTTTATAAATGTGGCTAAAAGTGTAGGAGATACGGTTCCCTCCCCAGTTAATGTTGAACTATCCATAGGATCGAAGAGAGACACATTTTTGGTTCCTTAATTCTGTCGACATAGGCAGCTGTAGCCAACACATGAAAGGATTACTGTATGCTTCCATATCATTTCTGGATGAGTGCTTTGGATTAAAAGGTAGAAGCCGTACAAACAGTAAGAATATAATCTGTCAAACTGTTAGCTGACAAACTAGCTGCATCGCATACAAACCCTCTTTCATTACTAGTTTCCCACCACACTAGAAGGAAATTCTGTATAATTTATTTTTTTACAGTATGTCACTACACTAAAATCTGACATTTTTTCTCTTCAGTAACGGGACTGGCTAATTATGTCTGTCAACCCACACTCTGACTATTTAAAAGGCTGCCATGATCATGCCAACCGAGTCTGGGCTATTTTTCCAATTTTGGTCATCACATTAACGCCATTTCTGACATTCGACAGTGGGAAATAAGGTCTGTGGTTCTGACACACGGTGTATCTCTCTCGAGCAGACATGTCTGGCATGGATTGACGGCTAATGCAGTGCTGTAAGGTGTGGGAGTTGTCATAAGTGGATCCTCTAAGGAACTGCTTTACAGTGGTGGTTATGGAGGAGTGATATGTAGGTATGGCGACGGTAACTCAGAACTCATCATGGATGGTAATGATATGTCTATGGGTTTTACTTTCATTCCGTAATATGTGCCGGCGTCTTCCAACATTTGCGACATTATAATCTTGATAATTACATGCACCTATTTGAGTTTACATAAAAATGGTGTCACTGTGATAAGAATATTTAACCATTGTGTGCTGAATCCAAATGTTAATTAGCATATTCATTTAAATTCCATTATCTCACGCCATACATTTCAGTAGGGATGATAACAATGGAGTACAATGGAGATATTACAGTAATTAAAATAAGCTTAGTGCAAACTATGTGACTCACTATGTCTGGTGAGGATGCGGAGAAAACACTGAAGTGACAACCTAAATAAATGGTAGGCGCAACGCTAGTAAGGGACAAAATATGGACTGTCTGTTTATGAATTATGTTGGTGTGCAGTGCAGCACATAGCCTAGTGTTAAGTGTACCTGACCATTATATCAACATGCCGCCAAGGTCAGAATTCTGTTGCTCTGGCCTTAGGCGAGACATTTGACTAAATGATTAAATGACTAAAATGTATGCCATGAATATTTGCTATTCCGCCGATTTAGTTTAAATGGAGGTGATACACTCCCTGTTGCATCTAAAACCTTGATATTTAGGTTTCTATTGAGTTTTCTCCTCCAGGTCAAGAAAGCAAATATAAACAAAATGTAGGTCTAGTGGGCAGAAAATAAATAAATATCTGAGACGCAGAACAATTCTTTTCACGCAGTCTTAATCGCCTTTAGCCTTATCTAGTAAAGGTTTGTTTATACCCCACTTGAAAACCCCCAAAGCTATTTCTCTTCCTTTGAGCGCATCTCAATTTATTACAAGAAAGTGTGACAAAAAAAAAGTCTGCTATTTGATGAAAACATACTCACACAGCGTGGACTTTAGGCTTTTCACAGGCCATGCTAAGGCTGCTAGCTGAGAAGGCAAATATAGCCTGTTGTTGTCCAGGACGATATTGCTAATTAGATCATGATGGTGTGTGCAATCAATTACTTCCAAATATGTCTGCAGAATGGATCCTAATGTGAGGTTATTTTTGTTAGAAAACCTTGCTGTCTCATCTTATTATTTCTAGGTCTGCTCTACAGTAGTCACACTGGTGGAGAATACATACAAAGCCTGGAGAAATGTTCCCCCATGTAGTGAACAAAATGTATAATGTCTTTGAAGTGGAATTGAAACTTTATAAGATATATAGATAGAGCAGGCTACCGTTAGCTAAAAGTTGGTTACAAAAGCCTGTTCGCTAAATACCAAGTTTCTAAGTTGTTTTCTAGTGTAAACACTGCATTGTCAATTGGTAACATAACTAACTAGTCATATGATATTTTGTATTGGCACTGAGCAGTCATGTCTGTTGTAGTTTGGAATGCTATCATAAACCCAAGTTCATGTATGTAAATACAACAATGTATTTAGAGGCAAAGCTGGGCCATTTGTTTGATAGCCATATTAGCTAACTGTGACTTGCTTATGTATAATTATTATCTATGAAGGACGGTAAAGCCTGAATCCGGGGCAACACACGGGGTTTTGATCGCTTCATAGCTAGAAGCCATTGATGATTGAGCGGGAGGGCATAGCAGTGTAATCCTTCGCTCCTATCAAATTAATTCACCTGGGTGAAGTTGGCCCCCTGCCCAACACAAAACATCAGCAAAATAGGCTTAATTGTTTGTGCTCCGTTTGTGCCATTAAAATCTCAGTTGGTGCTGCTATCATTTTTTAAATATTAAAGAATATTTTACAAGGTCGTTCAGAGGTCACTCAGCCCCCCAACATGCTCCAAATTGACTCAAAATAGGCTCAATCATTTGTGCTCCGCTTGTGCTGGTTTGTGCCGGTCAGTTTTGCTTGTGCGGCTATAATTTTTTTAGATACCTAAGAATATTTTATAGGTCATTCTGAGGTCACTCAGCCCCCCAACATGCTCCAAATTCACCCAAAATAGTATTGTATGTTTGTGCCATAAAGCGTTTTGTTTGTGCGTTCGCTGTGTTTTACAGAACTTTTTCCACCTTTAATGTGACCTATAACGTGAACAATTCAATTAAAAAACAAACTGAAATCTTTGAGGGGGAAAAATAAAAAATAAAAACTCAAAATAACCTGGTTGCATAAGTGTGCACACCCTTAAACTAATACTTTGTGGAAGCACCTTTTGATTTTATGACATCACTCTGTCTTTTTGGGTAGGAGTCTATTAGCATGGCACATCTTGACGTGGCAATATTTGCCCACTCTTCTTTGCAAAAGCGCTCCAAATCTGTCAGATTGCGAGGACATCTCCTGTGCACAGCGTTCTTCAGATCACCCCACAGATG
Organism: Esox masquinongy; assembly: GCA_016801175.1. NCBI lineage: Eukaryota > Metazoa > Chordata > Actinopteri > Esociformes > Esocidae > Esox > Esox masquinongy. The sequence goes on from JACXGI010002881.1 coordinate 13,952, forward strand.
TTCAATTGGATTCAGGTCTGGGCTCTGGCTGGGCCATTCCAAAATGTTAATCTTTTTCTGGTGAAGCCATGATTTTGTGGATTTGGATGTGTGCTTTGGGTCGTTGTCGTGGTGAAAAGTTAAATTCCTCTGCATCTTCAGCTTTCTAACGGACGCCTGAATGTTTTGTGCCAAAATTGCCTGTTATTTGGAACTGTTCATAATTCCCTCCACCCTGAGGTGGAGGTCCTGGTTCCAACTGAAGAAAAACAGCCCAAAAGCATGATGCTGCCACCACCATGCTTCACTGCGGGTATGGTGTTCTTTGGGTGATGTGCAGTGTTGTTTTTGCGCCAAACATACCTTTTGGAATTATGGCCAAAAAGTTCAACCTTGGTTTCATCAAACCATAACACATTTTCCCACGTGCTTTTGGGAGACGTGATGTTTGTTTTTGCAAACTTCAGCTGGGCTTGGATGTTTTTCTTTGTAAGAAAAGGCTTCCGTCTTGTCACCCTACCCCATAGCCCATTCATATAAAGAATACGGGAGATTGTTGTCACATGTAGCACACAGCCAGTACAA